>JAQHUG010000105.1:1288371-1301260 GCA_028555095.1 Dicrostonyx torquatus | reverse complement strand
GTTGGGGCTGGAGAGATGGCTCAGTGGTTAAGAGCATTGCCTGCTCTTCCAAAGGTCCTGAGTTCAATTCCCGGCAACCACATGGTGGCTCACAACCATCTGTAATGGGGTCTGGTGCCCTCTTTTGGCCTGCAGACATTACACACAGACAGAATATTGTATATATAATAAATAAATGAATATTTAAAAAGTAAGCAGTTGTAGAATTTAAAAAGTGAAATGAATATTTTCCAATTTACTAGAGGAAAATTACTCTCAGAGAAGCAAATTATAAAACACCATGAGTGTAACATAGCATGTTCGTTGACAAAATAAATAATGCTACAAAAATTTCCATGTAGGGAAAAATGTCTCAGAAATCATGAAACATGGTAACAGATGTGTAGTTAATGGTTTAATTGCAAAATAATTATCAAAAAATGTAAGGGTCTCTAGGAATAATGATTCTTAGATTGGGTCACAATATCTAAATGCATACAAACTACAAGAGTCATACATTAAAAAATGTAGATTATCCAGATTTGAGGTAATAGGCAAAGATTTGGGCAAATGCAGAATACAGGGAGTGGGAGAGAATGGTGTGCATTCAGAGCCAGAGTTCCGAATAAGTAGGTCGCTATTATCTGTCAAAAAAAAAAATAGAATCTATGAGGCAGAACAACTGTCACAGAAAAGTGTACTTGGATGTATTTTAGAGTTGACGATTCCAGAAACATTATTATTTGTCTAAATAGCTCTACAATAATTATCAATATTATTTTATCATTCCAATTAAATTATTTTCACAGAAAAATATAGGTTATAAAGAAATATATTTAACACATTGGAGAGACTGGCTAATTGTTCAATAAACACCTTTTCTTTCTGCTTGTGGGTACACATCTGAATATTTTCTCATTTGCCTTGCACATGTAGGAGGCCGCGTGAACTGAGTTCCAGCTAGGTGAAATGGAAGTAATGGAAGCCACCTTGGAACCCACCTTTTAATCCTTCCATATACCCCCCACTCACACTTCCTATCCTTCTGTGAGAACACAGGGACTCTAACAGATGGAGCAGGCTGTGCTCATGTACTCATCATGAAAAGCTGTTATAGACATTATGTAAGAAACACCCACATTTGTATAGTGTTTAAGTCACTGTGATTTTGGAGACTGGACTTTGTAACAATGTGCTTTATTTTAATTAATGCAGACATTGACGAGAGAGAGAGAGAGAGAGAGAGAGAGGAGAGGCCATGACAAAGAGACAGAGACAGACAGAGAATATTGCTATGTGTGGGTCTGTTTTCGTAAATACCACATTTTATCACAATTATTTGCTTCCCTGACTATAGGGATATATTGTTAAGTAGATACAAATAAAACTTAATTGTGTTTATTTGGGGATGACAGAACCAAAGATGAATTGTACTCTCACATTTATTCTTATTTTTCAGAATATCTGGAAAGAACTCACATTACATTTTAAATAAAAATATTGTCTTATCCAAAATTTGACACCCCAGACCCCCAAATTTCATAAATATTCATAAGTACAGAGAAAGATTTATAGGGTGTTGCTGATTCATGAGTTTTAGGGGCTTGAGGAGTTCACTAATTACAGGAAGGGCTAGTCATTCTGTTCTTCATTCATCAAATATACAGTGTAAATCATTTGCCCATGCCTGGCCAGACAGAGAAGACATCCTTCACCCTTAACAGAAGGTGGGTACAGGATGGAGCTCAATGTGAGCTAGTGACAGTCCACATGCCAGAATTATCAGCTGTTTTAATAATCTCTCACAAGAGGAGATCATGGACTTGACTTTGGAGCATGAATTGCTCTGTGGAAAGGCAATCAGAGAACCGTTCCTTTGCACACTTCATGCCAACAGTTTGGGACCTGCCCAACCACACAGCTCCATAAGGAAAGAACCCAGGTATACGTGAAGCAGAGCATGGGATCAGACAGAAAGGGGTGATACAGGATTTAAATGGTCATATTAGCCTGGTGTCATGGGAGAAGCCCTTCAGAGTAAGGAAATAGTGGGGAGAGAATGGAAACTGAACTGGAACAGATGCTCAGAGTTAGCCCATCTCATGGGGAGCAGGACAAGTGCCCAAAGGGGCTCATTCCTCGGGACATCTCTGAAGAATCTTCCGGGCAGCAAGGTCACTGATGCTGTCACAAACCCTGCATCTTCAATGTCTGCAGTCTCAGCACATGGCATATGACTGGCATTTATTCCTTTCCCTATTGCTACTTAGATGGCAAACACCTAATGCTCAGTAAACCTTCCTGCAAAACGATACTAGTAAAGATTTCAAGCTGATCTTAGGTTCTTTGCCCACAACTAAGATTTAGGACAACTTCAAAGTCATGGCTAATGTGTTAGATACATATTTTACAAAAGAAAAGAAAGGAGGGAGGGAGAGAAAGAGAGAGAGAGAGAGAGAGAGAGAGAGAGAGAGAGAGAGAGAGAGAGAGAGAGAGATCTGTCTGTCATTAAACACTGACTCAAACAAGCCGGTTGTAACTGGAACACCTTGAGTCTGGCATCTAGCAGTGTCACATGACTAGTTTCTTCCCCTACACAGTGATGACCATATGGCAGTCTTGTTGTCTTCCTTTTCTCCCATAAATCCATTTTCTTCTGAACAACCCTCTTGAATCTCAAATATTCAAATGGGAATGGAAGTAAATTTGAAGTGAGCAAGAACAACAAAGGTGTGTTTTGTCATCCCAATTTGCTAACTATTGTCTGATAGCATATATCTTCGCTGCACCGTGTTTTATTCAGTCAGGTACATGGGTAGCAAGGTTAACATGGTCAGGGTAAAATTTCAGGACTGTATTAACAAATTACCACCACTTTGATGACTCATAACAAAAGAAACTTATTTCGTCATCTTTTTTGTACCCGTACTCCATAATGAAGTTGCTGCCAGAGCCCCAGTCTTTCTGCAGGTTCCAGCAAAGGGCCCATTCCCTGTAGATCTCCTAGTTTCTGGTGACAACTGACAATTCTTGGCGTTCTTTGGCCTATGTCTGCATCACAGCATGCTCTGCCTCTCTCTCATGTCATTTTCTCCTTTGAACTTTTCTTACGGGGCACTTCTCAGTGCTTTTAAGGACCACTCAGAGAAACCAGGATGATTTCATCTTAAAATGTTTAGCTGTAAGCAAAGAAACATTCATAGTCTAAGTATATGATGTAGACCTATCTTGTGGGGGAGCTGCCATCAGTTAAACTGCTTAGACTGTTAAAGCTCTCTGAAGACACTGTTTTATGTCTACACAACAACCAGAACCTGGAGGATCAAACAGGAGGCACAACAGAACCAAAACTGGAACTGGATTTGGGATCCAACACTAACACAGACTAGGTTGACTGAACCACAGTGTCTAGATGGCCTACTGCATCCCTGCTCTTTCTGAGAGTTTAACTTCAACGAATTCATTTTTTTTCTCAGAAAACAACTCTCCACGTTTGAGCAGGCGAGTTCGCAGAATGCAAGAAAATACCTCCTACGATCTTCCCGTTAATAACAATGTTTCAGAGAAAAGCATCATTTCGCTTTATTCTTTGCTCAGATTTTTTTTGTAAGACATTTAATGAGATCATTCCAGGATCCAGCCAGCTATTGTGAGGGTTCCGAACCTTAAAGGTACCCAAGGAAAACTCTTGAACATCTGAACCGGCAGAAAGGCAGGCTTGATGCAAAGGGCCCTCTTTCACTGCAGTGTGTGCGCACGTGTAAGTGTGTTCATGTGTACGCATGGGCTCTCCCACATCGCTCCCTTCCCCTCTCTCTGGGTTAATGACACTTCTGGTTGATTTATTGATTGCCTGTAACACCATTGGCTTTTCCTGAGGCACTTGTGATCTTCCCAGTCGTAGGTGCCACCCCCAGTGGAAAGCCTCTCCCAAACTGGGATGTTTTGATTGCTGTTTGGCTTCCCCAACTTGACTGGTCAAGGCTGAACCTTCTCAGCTTCCCCCAATAAGCTCCTTAAGCCTGTTCCCTCCGAAGCATCTGTAAACAGTTGAAGGTCATGATTGTTCACTCTGCAAGATCGATATGCCATTAAATTGTGACAAAAAGGACTGCCAGACCATTAAGGCATCCCTCATACCCTCAGTAATCCTGATAAAGTGATGAGCTGTTTTAACCTCTCTGGCTCCCAGTGCTAACTACTAGAAGCCGCCTCGCTGCTGAGATAACCCTTTCTGCAAAGTCAGGACGACCTGCAAATGACTGCCGCCGCTTCCAGCTGCTTCTGCTGTGCGTTTCTTCATGCTATTGTGTAGCTACTTTGGAATTCAATCTTCTTTTTTTTTTTCTTTTTGGTCCACATGCTCTAAAGTCTAGTGTTACCTTCAAAATTATTTAGATTAAAAGGCTATTTTTCTCTAGGATGAGCAGGTTTCTTACAAGTCTCATCATGCAGGTAAATTTCTTATTAGTAGAGATAAAAAATAAAATGCCCATACAAACTGGAAATGGCACAAATCCTACTCATGTTAAACACAGTTTTCTAAATTCAACTAATTTTAAACATGTGCTATGTTCAAAATAATGAATGGCTGCCTTGTTTCCCAAGCCGTAAAAAGGGGAGAGAAACTGGGATTTTGTTTAGGAGACAGTGTCTTGCTGTATAGCCAGGCTGGCTTTGAACTGGGAATCCTCCTGCTTCAACCTCAACACCGCTGAAACTGCAGATGTGTACCATCATTGCCAGGCAAGGAGGAGGTTGAGAAAAAATGAGGGAAAAGGAAAATTTTGTGAAATAAAAATAGTATCTAAGCATTCTGAAAACCATTTTTTAAATTAAATTTGGACCAGTCAAATCTTGTTATTACATAACCTTATTTAAAGAACCTTACTTAATTCTGCTCAAAGCATGCCCAAATAAACAGTTGCTGCTAATTGATACTCAGTGGGTTGGAAAAGCCAACAAGTACTTACCAAGATAAGGTTGGTCTCTTACACTTTGCTAATGCTAATATTACCTGATATTCTCTCTCTCTCTCTCTCTCTCTCTCTCTCTCTCTCTCTCTCTCTCTCTCTCTCTCGTGCGTGTGTGTGTGAGTGTGTGTGTGTGTGTGTGTGTGTGTGTGTGTATGTGTGTCTAGGTATGTCCAAGTTAAGGAGGGTTCCTGCAGAAGCTGGACAAGGGCATTGGATCCTCAAGAGCTGAAGTTACAGGCATTTGTGAGCCACCCAATATGGGTACTGGGAACTAAACTCTGGTCTTCTGCAAGAGCAGCAAGTGCTTTTAACCACTGAGCTATTGCATCATCTCTCCCCAATTTATTTTAAAAGCCTTATTTTTAGTTACAAGCTCTTTGCTAACCAACATTGACTTTTATAAACAAACTAACATAATCCTGTTGCAAGTGTTTACACTTCATTCTTGAATGTACATGTGTGCACTTGCACACACACAGGCCCACATACTATTTTTGTATTTTCTTAACAATCTACAAAATTCCCACATCATCTATAGGGAAAATCATACTTGGCAAGTCTTATCTTACTGTGACTTTTTATGTTGTAAGCACGTTAGGAGATTGCTAATTTTAATAGAGCTGGGAAATTGCTTGCCCTAAATATGATGAGTAAAATACCTCTCACTATCAATTTGGAAGGCCTTGTTGCAGTCCTGTCAGCTCAAGACACACAACCTTTTGGGTATAAACAGAATACGCCATTTCTTCTTGCTGATTTGCAAGCTTGAGTTTTCAAGGAAATCAGGTCTGGCCCTAAATGGCTTATTATGTCAACAAAACATACCTTCAAATGAAAAACACTTGAAACCAGCAGGGGCTGCAGGCAGTAAACAGAGAGGAACCAGTCTTAGTGTCTGCTGAGCCCATTAGCTCTCACCTGCACGTCTTTTTTCAGCATATCAATAGAATAATCTAGAAGGGCACAAGAACAAGAACAAAGCCTTGGGTCAATGAAATCATTCACTGATCCACCTGCAAAGCACTGTAAGTGGTGTATTAGCTTAAAATCTCCTGTATGTTAGACATCATTGCATGGGTCGGGAAACCAGGCAAACAGACACTAAAAGCTTGAGGATTTTGTTTCTGCTTTGCCTTGTTTGAACCCCAGTTTAATCCTGATTTTCGATCTTTTTTGACTTTGAATTTGCTCTGCAGATCCTTCAACACGAGGTAATTTAAACAGATAATGATGACTTAATGAAACCGAGGGTGTCTTATCTCTCCCTCTGTACTTAATCATGTCTAAACCCATTTACAGATTTCTGGCTCATGTCACTTATTAACATAGCAAATATGTATCTGGTGCCTACTAGATGTCCTGTCACTTACAAATTTCTGAGGATACTTAATGAGCAATGCTAGCAGCATCTATGCTTCTTAGGTTAATGTTTCTGTCTTTAAGGAGCCCCAAGCTATTGTAATAGAGGAAGTAGGTAAGTAAGACAACAGGATTGCCTTTTGCAACAACTTTGATCCTTTGAACTGGATATTTATTTGGATGCTGCTTCAACTGAGTTACCATGACAATGCAAAAGTACATTACTGTTAGGAAAACAGCATAGACATTTCTGGAGCCACTGAAAGAATAGTGTAGTGGTTGCTCATAAACTATTCTCTTTGTCCTCTTACCCTGAGTCTCTCTCTACATCAACCAGATGAGCAGCATCCCTTGGTTGGTCTAAATCACTGCCAATATATAACCATGTCTTCTATCTGCAACCCATAGACAGGCCAGTTGCAAGGCACATGTTGGGACACAAAATAGTCTATTGCTCTTGTGCAAGGTGCCAGGAAGTATTGGCTCATATGGAAATGTTTCATATATATATATATATATATATGAAAAAACTGTCAGCAGAAAGACATGGACTCTCAGAATTTATTTGTCACATTTAGGTATTTTATCTCTTCACATTGTTCTGCACACATGAAAAGAAGAGGTGGGATAGTATGGTAGAAAAATGTAGAAAAGAGAATGCAAGCAGTTTGAGATAAAGTAAGTGTGGGCATCGAATCATTCTGAGGACTGTCGTGAAGCCTCTTTTATCTCACCTTCATCGCTTCTCAATTGTGTGGAATGGAAAACTCTTGGAAATTAAAAAATATGTATTTACATTCTCTTTTGGAGGCATGTGGGGCTCTAATGAATGTTTGGCTGACTCCAGGAAATCTGCCTTTTTAGGTTGAATCACACCCAGCTGTTTGCATTAAAGTCTATCCAATTTGATTTTCATTTGTCAGACTGATCCCTTTGATGTCAAAATTACTCTCTCCTTCTCATTTAGGGCTTAAGAGTTTCCAGATGCCCTTGGCTCTGTACTTGCGTTGAGGTCTTCAGCCAGTCTTTGGTCATATTGTTCTACTTTGCAGTTGTCTAAACTCTATCTAAGTGATCTCATACATCTTGATGACCTAACTCAAGACACTTCTCCAAGATGTCTCTGGACCTGCTTTTATTTTAAAGATTCGCTCGCATTATGTTCACCTTCTGGTAAGCAGTTCGCCTGTGTCTACTCATTCTCAGAGAGCACGCTATTCATACCAACATCTTCTGTTCATTTGAACAAAAAAAATGTTCAATTCTCTTTGGAATCATTGATTGCCACCTGATTTACAATGCCTCTTTCTCTCCTTCAGAACAGATTACCTCTTAGGGTTGAATGAGTCACAAATTGGTTTGGGGATCCTAAGTAGACCACAGAGTGTTGAATCAACACTTTAAGAGCTCTTCAGTGTCACAGTATTCATTCCTAGTTCTTGGGATTCGTTATGAGAGACATCTATTGTTGTCTTCCTTTATACAAGAGGAAATCAGGAGGCTTGATGGAGTGCCCAGAAGAATTTTCTCTCTAATAACTAGCTAGGCCAAAACTTTGCTCTGCAAACTTTAAGTCACACTAAATTCTATTTGAGAGAATCTTTGTGTATTTCTCCAGTCCTCTTCTACCAGCTTTTCTATCAGCTATCATCTCTAACCAACTAGCTGTCTGTCTGTCTCTCTACCTGTCACCTTTATCATCTCTATCAGCTATCAGTTGCCATCACTATCATAGATATCATCATCTATCTTTTTTGTTATCTCTAAAGGTAATTCATATTTACCTATATTATAATCCATGTCTGAGTATTGTGTTTTGGACATACTGTCAATAACATGGGATGAATTGGGGAGCTTTTTTTTCTTTGAAAAAATCAATTTCATTTTTAAGTAGAGAGTGATGCTTCTATTTTAGAGTTGCTATGAGGTTTAAATAAAATAATGTAGAAAATATCCACCATCACTGTGCTGGCTAGTTTTATGTCAACACAATATAAGCTAGAGTCATCAGAAAGGAGATAGCTTCAACTGAGAAAAAGCCTCCAAAAGATTGGGCTGGCTGTAAGCAAGCTTGTAGGGCATTGTCTTCATTGGAAATTGATGTGGGAGGGCATAGTTCATGTTATTGAGGCCACCCTTGAGCTGATGGCCCTGGGTTCTGTAAGAAAGCAGGCTGAGAAAGCCACAAAGAAACAAGCCAGTAAGGACCACTCCAACATTTGCATCAGCTCTTGCCTCTAGGTTCCTCCTTGGCTTGAGTTCCTGCCCTCATTGTTCTTGATGATAAACTATTATATGGAACTGTGAGTGAAATAAAACTTTTCCTCCACAACTTGTTTTTGGTCATGGTATTTTGTCCCAACTTAATAACCCGAAAATAATCACTGACTGGTACAAACCCAATAATTATGCGAGGAAAATCATTTCCCCCTTCTTAGCATGAAGGTAACAGTGATCAGACAAAAATAAATTGCTAAGGTAAAAAAGAATAATTGCTGATTCATCTGTAGTAACCGCTTTTTTTTTTTTTTTTTTTTTTTTAGTTTGATCATCTGGCTGGTGAGCAATTGAGGTTGATTCAATGTAGACTCTTTGAAAAGTAATTCTGTTTTCTTCCTGACCTAATATATTCTATTCCTGCTGCTACTTAGCAGAACACTACCCGCTGAGTAACTAAAAATGATCGAAATTAAATATCAGCCCATCAGAACTCCAGAAAGAATTAGCAGGGTGTCTTCTCCAGGTGATCCAGGGAACAGCTGCTTCTCTGTGTTCTCCAGCTTCTCTTCCCACAGTCCTCTGCTCAAAGCCCTCTGTTCATGCTTCAGCCAGCACAGCCCCTCTCCCCACCTACTCACGGGCCCTCAGTTCTCCTTATATGAATACAAAAGTCTGTCTGAATAATGTCCCATAATTGCCCCATTTCAGACTCCCTAACTTATTTTGTAACTAAATCTCATTTGTTATGTGAAATAACATAGTCACAGGTGCTGGTGATTAGAACAAGGATATCTATAGAGGGTCTTTGTCTTGCCTATTACAACCTAAAAAAGCATTTATATTGAAAAATACTGTTCATCTTCTGCTTACTTATCCCTTATCTTATTTTTGTAATTTTGCCTCTAGAATGGTAGTCTTTCTGAGATAAAATGCAATAAACTATGACTCTGGGGCCTGGTAACACTCAGGGATAGAGTTCAAAATATAAGGTCTCCAAAAGAAAACTTCACCTTACTTATTGTGTTATTTTATAAAAATTTGTCCCTCTCCACCCATATTCTGAAACAAAAAAATAACAAAAACTTTTCCCTTCATTTTTTTAATGGTGAGTGAAAAACAGTAGGCAAACTGAAATGTTTCAGTATTCCCAAACTATGTCTGTGAAACTAAAGAGCAATTCAATCACTGTTGAAATTTACAAACAGTGGCTTAATTTTCAAAACCATGTGAAGTGCTTCATGGTGCTCTACCCTAGACTTGGTACATTTAGGGCTACAAGGTCAAGTTGGATAATAAACTGATAGAGTTCCTAATGTTCTATATCTGGTCCAAGTGTGTCATCCCTGATGATCTTGGGTTTTAAAACCTTGTTCAACCATCTCTGTGGTCACTAATGCCCCTTCGATTGAGGCCATGTGCATGGACTGACAATACTGATGGGCTTCATCCATCTAAATAAGTTTCCAAAGGCTGTCCTATAGAAACTATGAGAAGGTGACGCCCATTGCATCTGCTCCATTGTCTGCAATCTTTGTCAATTTGTAGCATTGATAGGGTTTTGGAATATGGAAAATATTACCAAAAAACTCTGTTGTCTTTAAATTTCTTAAGATTATAATGCACTAGGTTAAAGTGAATTCACAAATTGATCCCTGAGTGTTGGCATTTTCACTGCAGGAACTTGAAAAGTCATCTGTCTCCCCTCCCCCTCCCTCCTACCCTCTTTCCTAGATATTCCCTCCCCTTCATTCTTTTTTTCCATTTTATTTTTCTCCCTCCTTTCCTTTTTTTCTTTTTATCCATTTCCTTCCTTGTAATAGTACAAAATGTAAATACAAAATCTAGTCTCTTTCCCCACAAATCCTGACAATAAACAGTGTTTCTTTGTCCTTTATCTTCTTGTATTGCTGTGGAGAAAACCCAGATGAAATAATAAAGCCAATGGGAATGATTTCTTTTCAATCTTTTCTTTTTTTTTTCAAAATTTATTGTGGGCATTTGTATGTGTTTTAGAACAGAATTTGTCATAACAGATAACTGATACTTTGAGTGGTTAATATAGTATTGTTTTTCTCATTTTCTCTTTGACAAAAAGGCTAACGTCTCCATCTGTGAGTTTCTCACCAGAGCTTAAGTGTTGAAATGGTTATTTTTTTCTTAAAGTTTCCACATACATGAATCTATGTTTATTTCCTAAGAGCCTCCATTATCCAAAATATTTTTGAAACGCTTGCTTAGAACCCACCTTCTGCGACAGTCTCACACTCTGTCATAATGTGTTAACCACCCTCTGTTTGACTAAGAATGACAGGTTTTGGATTTACCCTATTCACCAAATTTGGGTCCAGTCACTTTTGCTTATTTTTAGATGACAACTTGAAGGAAGAATGTTTATCAGTTCAAGAACAATCAGGTGAATATATCCACACTGGATCAACAGCCTCTAATTCCTACCCAATAACTTGCCAGAAGTGGAGAAGTAAGCAAAAGTCATAGCTGCCAAATGACTTAATAGAATAATTCAGAAGACACTTATTCTATAGGCAAATAAACAAACTAAAAATCTAAATGTAAAACCAACAGTGAATTATTGTCTCTCTCTCACACACACACCTGCCCCTACTCTCACTAGAATGGTTACTTCTGAGTGGTCAAATTATTAACAGTTTTCATTGTATCCTTCCCTCTTTAATTTCTAGAATGTATGCAATTACCTTTGCATTCAAAATGTAAAAAGATAAAATAAAATAATGTATTACAAGCTCTTAAAGATACGTCTAAATACAATTTTTAAAGATGTTGTCAGTAATGATATTCTCACTGTAAAGCAATATTAATAGACTGGAAGTCCTCTAGACTGTGTGGCTGTGTTTTGGTTACATTTGTTAAACTATTGTATTCATTTAAAGTAGAAATGTGTGGGTAAAGGATACACCTTTCTAGAGCACAGCAAATGTCTTCCTAGGGCAGTTGGAATGAATAAGAAACATGGATAATAGCAACTAATGGCCTGGAAATCACTTGCCTTGAGTCATAGTCAGAGCGCAATAGCACACGGGATTGTTGACACAGGTGAGTGTTTGGGTACAATGCTCCCAGGTCTTTTGGTATCTTATTTAAAGAACTGAAATAAGCATGTGCGCTCATCACAAAGTAGCAAGAAATGTTATCGGAACACTAGGGGCCAGCAAGATGGATGGCTCAGCAGCTAGAAGCATTTGCTACCCAAGACTGATGACCTCATTTCAATGGCTAGATGCCAAATGAAAAATCAAATGCTGTGATGCTCATTGTTAATCCCAGCATTTCTAGTGATGTAGGAAGTGAGGACAGGAGAATAGCCTAGAAGTCCAGCGACTCTAGAATACAGCAGAGTGGTAAAAACAGGAGAGACTGTCTCCACAGGGTGGAAGGAGTGAACCTGCAAATGGTCTGCAGAAGAAACTTTTCCTCTTATCCACACACTGCTCTCTCTTTCTCTTTCACTCAGTAACAGTGTTTTTAAGTGAAAATCATAGTACAAATTGGGGAGGCTGTAAGAGACAGTGAGCCACCTGAGTTAGAGTACTCAATAATCCTAGTTGTTTAGGGGCTTCCATATATGGGGGTCTAGAGAAACAGGGAATGGTTGCTGGGAGCATAACTTGGAGAATTCTCTTTTGATTGACAGAGTTGAGTTATATGAGTTTTTATTTTTACTGTGCATATTCTTTTTCATGATGCATGTGATTGAATCATTTGCATATCCAGTTACACAGAGAGACATAGATGATAAGTTGAGGATTCTTCTTACAAGTTCAGTCCAAGAAAATAATCTACTTATTCCATAGGTACCCATATCCAGTCTGGGCTGGATCTGCCTCCTTACTCCAATTGTGAGAAGTATTTAGAAATATATGTGGTTAGACACTTTGCAAGAAAGGAAAGGTATTGATGGTTTTTATTGACATTGAAATGCACTGAATTTTTCAGAGAGGTGTATATGTGTAGTTTCAAGCTAGTAGGGGGTTACTAGATTGTTAGATTCATTGTGAAAACATGTAGGTGAGGGCCTTAGTTTGCCAAATGCACTATGAGCAGAAGGCTGTGTTTATAGCTTAAGTGAAGCCATGTCCCAGGTTACTAAGTCATTCCCTGTGCTTGCCTGCCTATGGTATCTCTAAGTGTCAACTTGCTGCCTTGGCTAGTGGCCCTAATTTTTGGGTCAGTTTGGCCAGTGACAAGTAATGAGTTTTTCAATACATACTTAGAAGTAAACACTTGCCCTATTTAGACGTTCTGCAAAAACAAAAGAATAGCTCTTCATCTCCTGACCTTCACTGGTCCTGCCCCTCTATGGACACTGTAGTAGCTTA
>JAQHUG010000105.1:1232327-1282741 GCA_028555095.1 Dicrostonyx torquatus | reverse complement strand
AACTCTACTCTTCCAACTTCTCTGTCCTCCAGATTTTTCATCATCACAACCATTCTCCCTTCCCAATGAGTAGTGAATTTCAGACATTCTTGCTGTACTTAGGATTTAGGCTGTTCACCAAATGCACAGGTCTAAAAGCCTTGGTCTCCAGGTGCCCTGTCATTAGAAAAGTGTCCTTGAAAGTACATAATAACCAGACATGGACTGAAATCCCAAAATCCCAGTGGCGACTCAGAGGGATGGCAAAGCTTTTCCTGGGTTTGGGTGTGAATATTGACTATGTGTGCAGAGAGTGTGCTCTATATCTCTGGGTGTCTATGGCCTGAAGAATCCCCTTACAGAGACTGTTCCTTCCAAGATTGGCTAACTCAGTCTCCTTTTCCATCTGTATGCAATAACTCTGCCTCTATGTTCAACTGTATCTAAGAAACTGAGCTTGGAGGAGGGCAATGGTTGTGGTTACTCTATTACAGCTTTTCTGCACTTGGACCTGTGTGTTTGACCTTTCTTCATTCCCTCACTGCCCTAGTCAAGTCAACCCACAGAGCTATGAAGAGCATGGAAAAGGAGTGTTTGAAATAATAATTTTTAAAAGATTTTGGAATGTTTCCATATATACATACTAAGACATCTTAGAGATGAAATATAATTCTATACACAAGATTCATCTGCATCTTATGTGCACCATACACACATAGCCTGAAGTGGTTTTCTACAGTATCTCTGAGGAGAAAATAGCTACCTTGTCCAGAGCAGCAACACTGGGCACGAATCTCAAATGTCATTGTAATGCTAAACTGAGAACCTGAAAGAGGCATACTGACATCCGGGAGTTTCCTCATATTCAGAGGAGACAAAAGCACCCACAAACTATGTTAAAAGCAGCACTACAGTTATTGACTCTTGAGAGCTTTTGACCATACTACCTCCTACATGGAGTCAGAGAGAATTCCCCATGTGTGGCATTATATTGGTACTCATACTTTTAGATTTTATAATATGGTTTTTTTATTAGAGGTGTTCTACCTATATTAATTGATGGTAAATCAGAAACCTTTACATTGTGATCATAATCTGTCAGTTAGCTTTCTTCTTTTTATGACTCAATGCTCTAAAACTTTCTACACTGTAGCTATGAAAAGCCCTGGGAAGCTTTATATTAGCAAAGAGAAGATGGTGATGTCCTATGCAGTGCTTAAAAAGCAGATTCAGAAAGTAAGGCACAGAGGGTTCCCATGTGACATCAGCCAGAACTGATCTTATGGCCACACACAGATATGGGGAAATGTGCTCTCTGCTGGGCAACTGCTTCATAGGGACAGATAGAAGTTTAAGTGTGGTATAGAACTTCATACCTCTGCCCCATTTGTTTGACCTTCTTATGTAAATTTATATTAAATACATGAGTACATAAATTCTATCAAGATGTAGCAATTATATACATCTCACTGATATACAGCTCAATGATCTACATCTCATTCAACAAACTGTATTGGTAGATGACATATGTAGCTAGATGCCTTCTGGCATTGGAACCACACTAGTCAAACAGAGTCTCTACCTTAAGAGCTTAAGATCAATTATAGATACAGATAATGAATAGGTCTTCAGAGAAATCATCACTTATTAGGAGAATAATTAGGAGGCCAATAGGAGGCCACTACCCCTAGAAGCCAACTGCTATTTAGAGGCCTGATTGGATCAAATAAGTCAAGTGATGGCTACATTGTTTTATTTCTGCAAATTTTTTTAGCTTTGCTTTTTTTTTTTCAAAGTAAGAATATTGGGGTAACTAGATTCATGTTTCTGAAAGTTATTCAAGGTGCTGTGTGGAGGAGAAACTGGGAAGAGGTGATAGAACAGAGATTTCAGGGGCCCGTCAGGAAGCAAGCAATAGCCCAGTATGGATATGTTGGTGGACACTAACAGTAAAAGTGGAGGTGGAGGCAAATGTCCTTTGGAAGTAGAATCAACAGTGTCTTAAACATTGACTGTAAGGGAATGAAATAATGAAGGTGCCAGTCTTTGCCTATAGGGCAGTCATGACAAAATAGCTTAGATTGAGTGGTAGATACAGTTCTGGAGGCTGCAAGTCAGGGCAGTCTGTCTGGCAAGGGCCGGCGTTTTCTCTCCTGCAGGAGTGTTGAAGATTCTCTCTTGTGGATCTCTTTCATGAGAAAAACCAATTCTCCTCATCTGTGGCCTCCCAAAAGGGTCCCATCTTCCAATGCCAGTGTCTTGGGGATGAAATTTTAAGGTTGAGCTCTGGCGAAGGGGGGGGGGAGGCACATAATCATTCTGTCCATGGCAACAGTGTTGGGCATGAATCTCACTTGTCACTGCAATGCTTAGCTGCAAGTCCGGAAAAATCCTACCCATGTGCTAGAGTTTCCTTGTGTCCAGAGGATACACACACCCGGAGCTATAACAGAAACAGCACTGCAGATCTTAGCTCTGAGATCTGAGCTTTCCCCTGACTCCCCATAAAAAGGGTGACAACGATGTAAATTCTGTTCTTCATCCATTCATGCATTTCCAGTGACCACAACCCCAAGCAATTTAAATTAGTCAACTGGGCTTTTTCAAGTAGATGTATTCTCAATGGGCGGCTTCAAAATTTCTGTGGAGAGAAAATCGACTATAAGCTTAATGCAATTTGCTGAGAATACACAGTTTTGTTCCAGGCCAACCTGTTCCTTGGTGTTTTATGCAAGAGATGTTACTGCAGTCACACCAAGGGGAAGATTCAACGAGAATGGGAAATTATGAGAAATGCCCACACTTCCTATTTCCTATATCTATTTTAGTTGGTGGCAATTACAATTTACTACGCAACACTCAAAATATAAACGGCGCTATGTGAAAGGATATAACAGTGACAGATTTGCAGCCTCAAAGCGTGACTTCAAAATATTGGTGTGGAAAAGGTTTCCTGTTCCGGAAGGCAGTTGAGACGACAAAGCCCACGCAGGTGAGGACGCTGGCATGAGCGAGTGCTCTGCACACTCTGGATGTTGAGCGAAACTGTGCGGGGCGGGTGGGAGGCTTCGCAGGCCGCATATGGAGCCGACCTCCTGTGCCAATCGCACCAAGCAATGGCACCTACAGCAAGCAGAGCAAGGAAATCCTGCGAAGCAGGGAAACTGAGAGCATAAGGCCCGGAGCTGAAAATCAAGACGGAAAGCCAAGAGTTTGCGGGAAATGCAGAGGCAGGGTTATGTGAGGAGAACTCGCCAGTGTCTTGTCTCTTCCACCCTGGCCATCCTCTAGGACCAGTCCTTGGCCAGAAGCCTGAATCACCAAAGGTTGGCACGCCTCTGCTGCCAGCTGGTGTCAGTCAGTAAGAACCACTGCAGACAGCCTAAGGCTGAGCCCAGTGGAGGTTTGTCACCTCCTTAGGTCTTGTCTGCAAGGTGGCAGAGTTCTCGATCCTTGCTGATGTAATGGTCCTTAATGCTCCCTTGGGACATACTGCTTTCTCTGATGCTATCATGAGCACCCGCCTCCCACCACCACCACCAGTACCAGGGTGTGGCTTCACCATCAGGCCCTGTTCCCCTTAACTCTGCTCACTTCTTTGTATGGTGCGTCATTTCATTAAATACTCAGAAAATGCCTGTCTGTGATTTTGACTCATATAGAGAATTACAAATCTCCCTATTCATTTTCAAGGAGAGTGTTTAAGGACACAAAGGAAAGTGTCCTGAGCTACAGGGCTAGTGCAACTCTGCCCCAGGGAGCAGAAATCATGTCTCCATACACCAGAGAGAAGGCAGGCTCCTTGCCATCTTGCACTTGCACCAATCTTCAATGCTTCCAACATTTGCATTTTGCTTAACCAATGCCTCTGGTGTTCTTGCCTGGGGATCTCATTCCTACCTACCTACAGACAGGTGAGAATCCAGTATTTCAGACAATTCGGTTGCCTTCACCAGTGTGAAGGGCAGTTCTAATCACTGGGCACATATTCCAACTATGAGGTGTCTGCGTTTCAGGATTCAACCCGAGAGCATCCTAACCTTCAGCCAACTCTAGCTGCCCTAACCGAGTTTCTAGTACTCGAAAGCATGCAGTCTATGTTCTATTGGTCATCAGCCCAACAAGAATGCTAGCTGAGTTTTAATCATAAAAGGGGAGATGTTGTAACTTTTCATAAATAATTAGAACATCTTCACACTGGTTTTTCTTTTCTAGGATTGCAATAACTAAAAGAGATTCCGAAGAGCTGTTTACTTACGTAAACTGTTGTAAGAGAGGGGGCGCTTGGTAAAATTAAACACGTGAACAACCAAGATGCCTACCTCCACCACTGCCCCTCCTCAGCTCCGCAGGCACCACCTTTTGGCTCTGTCAGGTGTGGCCCTGGCTATCACCTTTACAAGGAAGCTACTGAACACAGAGCACCAGCGTTTGGGAAGAAGCTTGGCTGCAATACCTGCAATTAGAGATAAAAGTAACCGGAGGGCTGTACTTGATTGAATTCAAGTGATGCCGCTCAAGCTCAGATGGCAGAAGTGAGGGACGCTGGTACCTCTTGGATACAATAGCAATGGCTCAGAATGGTTTGTTATTAAAACTACTCAAAAGTCCTTTCAAAGGAAAGAAGAGCGCCTCTTCTCTACCTCTTCACTGAGTGATTTTTCCCCCCCATTTCATAAAAATTGTGGTCCAAGTTTCCCGCGGAGGCTCTAGACAGTTCTCTTTTACTCTGTTGGCATTAGAAGTGTGTGTCAGACTGTAGTGAGGATGGTTGTATTAGAACATTGGAGATATATTGTACAATAGGAGGTTTAGAATTTAAAATGAATGGAAGAACACCACCAGAGAATAGTGAAGCTAGTTCATGCCACTTCTGTAAGTGGAAATACTATTCCTACTGGCGTGGCTATGACAGGAGCTCGGGAAGATGAAGCCAGACAGAGACTGCAAGCCCAAAGCTCAGAAAACTGTGGCTGAGATGCCATGTGACTAAAGGAATTACAGAAAAGATGTGGCCTAACCATATACTCCCTGAAGGGTAAGCAACCGCATTCTAACCAAATACTTTTTAACTGAGCAAAGTCCTCTCCAAAATGTCTTAGATGAGGAATTCTATACCTGATTCTGCTCTAAGAAACAGGATTTAAATAGAAGGAAAAAAGGAAAGAAATTTAAAAATGTACATACTGCATAACACATACAAATAAAATAAGCAATGTTAGAGACAAGAAAGTGGGCCAAAGCGGTCTCCATTGTGAGAAATTGTTTGAGTCTTTCTGAGAAATCACAGTGTATTCAATGAAGAAAAACCTGGAAAACATAACAATAGAAAGCTCAACACTTTCAGGTGAATCTGATAACCCAGAAAGGTGGACAAAATGTAGTCTGATGGTACGTGGTCACTCTAGGTGAGAGAGGATGAGGAAGGATGATCACAATCAGAAAAACGATGGGCTTAGCATAGGTTGATAGGATGCCTAAAAACAATTTATAAAAACATTTTTTAAGATTCTAAGAAATTCTTCAGCACAGCAAGCATGGCACAGTTTCCCTAAAACAACAACAACAACAAAAAAAAAAAAAAACTATATATCTACCACCCTTGGGAAGACAAAGACAATTGATTACCTATCCAAATGAACTAACCACAGGCATATTGTGCCTGACCTTTGGAATAACAGTTATGCTGTGCTGCAGAAAGGATGCTCTTTCAAACAGCTGGGAGCAAGCACAGACCATGGCTGGGTAGGTAGAGCCATGTGTGCTGCATCAGATGGAGACAACCGGCAATGACTGGGTGGGTAGAGCCATGTGTGCCGCATCCGATGGAGACAACCGGCAATGACTGGGTGGGTAGAGCCATGTGTGCTGCATCAGATGGAGACAACCTGCAATGGCTGGGTGGGTAGAGCCATGTGTGCTGCATCAGATGGAGACAACTCCCAAGTGCCATAGAGCAGTGCCCCCATGAACTGATGAGGTGAGGCAGAAAACAAAGATAATGTGCAAAAAAAGCCAGCCAATCTTAAGTTGCTGGGATGCAGGGAGGTTGAGGGGGAAGCCCCATCACTGTCTAGGGAAGATCCCCTTCCAGATAGCGCATTTAGTCCATGGTGCCATGCATGGAGGCTTTCTGATTCGTCCTGATGCATTTGCATTTTCTTTAATACCATACCAGATTTATGCAAGGGCACAACTTATTTTTGGTAACTTATTTTATCATCAACAGGTCAGTCAGTTTATCTGTTTAGAAGCAAACAAGTGAGGTTCACAGAGCCTCACTACCTGCCCCTGGTCACAGGGACACACTATCTCTGGTTAACAACGTTTTCTCATCGCTCCTAGCTCAACAGCTTTGAAGGGAATTGGAAACTGTACAATCAGATGTTCCAGCAGAGCCAGGGGTATAGTGCTCCTCCATCTTTAGGCTCCTAATTCTAGCATGAAATTTTGGGAATAATGGCTCATGGACCAAACCTAGATTGCACACTTAAGGTTATATAAGAATGAGTTTTACAAGTCTAAATCACAGAGGAATAGAAAGAATTGTATTTAGTGATATGTAAAGCACATGAACATTTCAATATCCCATTAATAAAACTTTATTAGAACCGACCCATCCACCCCTTTTAAACCATTTATTTATTATGTATGCAGTGTTCTGTCAACATGTACTCCTGCAGGTCGGAAGAAGGCACCAAATCTCACTACAGATAGTTGTGAACCACCAAATAGTTGCTGGGAACTGAATTCAGGACTTCTAGAAGAGCAGCCATTGCTCTGAGCCATCTCTCCAGTCATGCCCCTTTGTTTGCTAATTTGATATGCTTACTTTTTTACAGGAAAGGAACAGAGCAGGAGACAGACTCTATGACTAAATATTAAAATATTTGTTATCTAGAACTTTGGAAATATTTTTACATGTCTCGCTTTAGGTTGATGGTTTTCAGCCAAACTTCCTTCCTTTCTCATTCTTTTTACCCCAACTCTTCCTCTTCCTTCTTTCTTTCACTTTTTTTATCTTTTCATTCTTTTTTCTATCTCTCCTTCTTTCCTTCTTCTCTTCTTTATGTCAGCAGAGAATCAGGGCTCCTCCCTGAAGATACACCCACAGGGCTACTCGTTGAAGGTCTTCCACAGCTCTGTGCTCTCCAAAGTGCAGCCAGACACTGACCCCAGAGGTACTTTTGGAATGAAGGAGCCTGGGATCAAGGTCTAAGCCTTCTATCTCTCCATCCAAATGGAACAGACAATAGATAACATGCAACTTTTGCTATCTTTCTACTTGCTGAAGTACTGTATAACTCCCTCAGGCATTTCCTTCCCTGTTGGATTTGGCCACAAACAGAAACAGATTTTATTTTCTTTCCACTCCCCACATATGGCACTTGGCAGAACTTAATAAATATTAATGTCTTAAATATTGGTAGTTGAAAAAAATGAAAAACTTAAGTCCAGTCAACATCTTAGACAAACCATGAGTGCTTCTTACTCTACCATTCATTGTTCCATCTCTGACTGTGGTGGTTTGAATTAATGATGCCCCCATATAAGCTCGTGTTTTTGAATGTTTGGTCCTCAGTTGGTGAAGTAGGATTTGAGTAGAATTAGGAGGTGTGGGCTTGTTGGAGGAGTATGGCCTTGTTGGAAGAGGTGTCTCAGTGGAGTGAATTGTGAGGTTTTAAAAGTTCATACCAGGTCCAGTCTCTTTCTCTCTTTGTCTGCCACCTACAGAAAACAATGTAAACTCCCAGCTACTGCTCCAGTGCCATACCTGCCTGCTTGTTGCCATGATCCCCACCAAGATGCATAGTGGCATTTCATTTATTTTTTAATAAATAAAGCTTGCCTGTGGGTCAGAGAGTAAAACAGACCCACTGGTCAGCCTTACAAACAAGGCAGTGGTAACATATACCATTAATCCCAGTAGCCACACTAGTTGCCATAGAAACTGAACGGTGTATGCCTTTAATCCCAGCCCTAGAAAGGACTATAAAATGAGAGGAGACAGCTCTCAATTACAGTCTCATTCTGAGATTTCTGGAGACAAGATTAGCATTTTGGACTGAGGTAGAGGTAAATGCTAGTGGTTGGCTGTTTTGCTTTTCTGACCTTCAGGTTGAACCCTGATTTCTGTCTCTGAGTTCTTATTAATTGTGCTTCAATTGATTAAACCTCTGAAACTGTAATAAAAGTCCCCAAGTAAGTACTTTCTTCTAAAAAGTGACTTAGTCATGGTGTTTCTCCAAAGCAATAAAACAGTAACTAAGACACCCATCTATTATAAAGGCGTTTCCTTTCTATAGTACTCCCAAGATTAGTTGAGAAAAATAGATGGTTTCTTTTGCAAAAAGAACCCCACAAGAAAGCAGACTGTAGCACAAATAATAAAAACTTAGAGACAGATATAGGAGTTAAACCTGAAGATCAGAAGAGCAAAGCAATCAAGCATTAGAGTGATCTAACACCTCTGCCAAATCTTCAAACCAAAAGGGCAAGATCCTATCTCCATAAATCCTGAGACTCCACACTCCAGTGATTTCCTGTCTCTTTCCTATTTCTGCCCAGTCATATTGCTCCTGCCTCCACCTCTTTAGTAATGCAAGTAAAGGCTGTGACTCCCAACAATGGGATTAAAGGCGTGATCCACTACCACCTGGATCTGTTTCTGGATTGATCTTGTGTAGCCCAGGGTAACCTTGAACTCACAGAGATCCATCAGCCTTTGTCTCCTGAGTCCTGGGATTAAAGGTGTGTGCCACCACTTCCTGGCTTCTAGTGGCATAGCTTTACATTCAGATCTTCAGGCAAGCTTTACATATTAAAATACAGATAAAATATTACTATATTTCTCTCTTTTGTCTAAAATAAAAAGACTATAATTAATAAAAGAATACTATATACAATAAGTAAAATTACTTTAAGCAATATATACAGGCAATAGGTACATCAACAATGTCTAGTCCATTTGCATTTGACAAATTCAGAGAAAATACTTCCTTATCTATCATATTTTTGATGAGTCCTAAGTCTTGTACCTAATTTACATTCTAGCATAAGTTGCCTTCTGCAACTGGTAAACAGGGAAAACCATATCTAGTCTTCAACTCCTTCAATGACCCAAGAAGGAAATAATATTAACTTAGTAAGCAGGAAGTGTGAGCAGGAAAATTCCAAAAAATATGAGAAATGACAGAAACATCTGGCTGCCTGGATAGTCACCCAAAGTTCCCCTGAAATGTTGGGGCATCCATCTTTAGTCTACAGGCCTAGTATATCTGCTAGACTTTTCTGTGAAGCAGGATATTGTGAAGGGCCGTCCCTCCTTGTCTTGACAATGTTTGGTAGTCACTTTTTTTTATCCTGCTTGTCTAATTAGGGCAGCACACTGTCTGCAGGAAAAGCCACTTTCTTGCCCAATGACTTACTTTTGCCACAAAGAAAATAAACTCCATGTGGTGTTTCTTTGATGCACATCATTTCTCTCAAATAGATAGGTGCTAACAGTAGCAGACATGCCTCATTGCTATAAAAAATAGCCTGTTATTAAAATATCTTAAATGCCATATTTTGTACATCTCTAAAGTGTTTCAAGATGACCTGTTTGTCTAAAATATATCTTTGTTTGACCTTGAGATTAGTCAATACTGGTAAGCTGCAAATGACTGATAAAAAAGAAAAAGTGAGGTTTTACTTACTTCGGTATTTGTGTAACCAGAATGCCTTACAAAAAGAGCCTAAAGGGTTTAAGTCTTTCAGAGCCAGAAAGATGGTGAAGAAATTCATTCCATGTTGTCATGGGAGTGTGATGGAACATGCTCATATCATACAGAACCAGAAAGGAGAGGATCAAGCAGGAAGCAGGCAGGTATAACACTCTCCGTGAACCACTTACCAAAGTTTCTAGAGACTTCTAAAATTAATGACACTAGCTAAAGTCCAGTGTGTTGGGGGAAGGGGCTGCTTGTTCTTCCTGGTAGCTTGGCTACCTTAGACCTGAAATAATCACTCAGGAACTATATTCTTTAAATCACTGCTTGGCCCATTAGCTCTAGCTTTTTATTGGCTTACTCTTACATGTTAATTTAACTCACTATTATTAATCTGTGTATCACCACATGGTAGTGGTTTACCAGCAAAGTTTTGGCACATCTGACTCTGGCAGTGGCTCCACGGTGTCTCTTTGTCTCCTCCCTCCTTCTCCCAGCATAGAGCATAGCTTTTCACGCTTAGTTCTGTTCTGCCCTTGCCATAGGCTCAAAGTAGTTCTTTATTCATTAAACAATGAAAGCAACACATAGACAGAAGGACCTCCCACACCACCAGTGGTATTGAAACGTCCCTATTGGCAACATTTTAAATTCAAGCAATAACAAACATCCCAAGAAAATCTCTTTTTGGGAGGAAAATTGGGATTGCTGAAAGCCTACCCACTAATCATGCTGTTTGTTCTAGTTTGGCTGTGTTACTGTGAAAAAACACTGATCCAAAGCAACTTGGGGAGGAAAGGGTTTATTTCATCTTACTCTTTACAGTCCATCATCCAGTAATTTCTGGACAGGAGTTAAAGCAAAGGTCAGAGGAATGCTGGTTACTGGCTTGTTCTACCCACATTGAGCTACCTTTCTTATATAACTCAGAACCACCTGCCCAGGAATGTCATTGCCCTAGTGGGCTGTACCCATACCATTCATTAATCAAAGAAACACCCTGATAGACATGCCCACAGGTTAGTGTGATAGAAGCAATTCCTCAGTTGAGGTTCCCTCTTCCCAGATCTCTCTAGTTTGAATTTCTGACAACTATCACTTGCCCCATTTTATAAACAGTTATTTCTTAAAATAGCTGCTTGTCCAGCAACTAACTACTCAACCAAATTGACAATGTTTTGTTCATGGAATGTGATCAAATTCTATAATAATAATAGTTCTTATGCTACTTTTGTAATTCTGGAGGAAATGTTAGAATTGATTGACATAAACTAAGTATAGCACTTGCTCCTTCATCCTTCTGTCACTAATGATCTTTTGCATATTCAGTGTTCACTGGGAGCTGAGAGTCAACCTCCTGCTCAGGCTTGCTGCATTTCTCCGGGATTAGTGGATCCATGAGATACAAAGTGAGCAAGAATTGATCCTATCCTTTTTGATGATGGCTCTGCTACTGCAGCAAAGAAGACAAATGGTGAATTCAGGCCATTGTGATTAACCCCAGATTGGCTATCTCAGTAAAGGCCCGGGGCAGGCAAAGAAAACTTATTCCAATGTAAGTATAAGGAGACAATTTAGAGACTGTAAAGAAATTATTCACTGACCATTATTAGAGGTCCCTTTAGGGGATTTGGGCACACTGAATACCAGCTGCCAGAAGACTCTATTATCATTTTGAGATCTAACAAGCAAGAGGAGGGAAATATTTTGGAGGGTTTAAATGCTAGCTCTATTTCACAAAAGTTGTGTTTGAGGCATGGGGCTTCGCCAGAACCACAGCATGAACTGGGAATGAAGTGATAGGTGAGCTATCCACCACTGTCTCCACCTGTGGTCACCTGCCAGGGAAGGGGTTGGCCTCCAATTCGTGTGAGAATAAAAAGGCCTGCTACTAGAATTCAGTATATTGTTCCAAATTAACCGAGTCCAGCTAAGAAGCCACAGGTCAAAAAAGCCTCACAGACACAGTTGGTTTCCCTCAGAAGGCTTTCCCCCTCCCTGTCTCAGGCAAACAGCAATGAAGAGAGGAAAGAAGAAAGGTGGGCAGGAATGGGCTAGTGGGAAAAGACCAGCATGCAAACCAGTGTATGAAATAGTTCTCCATGTGTTTCTTATGTCTTGTATCTAACCATCTGGACAACCCTATACCGTCTGTGTGGTTCTTTACACTACAAGTGAAGCAAGAATGTCTTCACTGATAGGTTGTTAGTCAGGTGCAAAGTAATGAATGACTAGTGTAAGAGGTTTAATTGTCTGAAAATTTCGAAGAATTCCTCTAGTCTTCTACATTGTCTCAAAATGCCACAGCAAGTGTCTTATGAAACAGAGGAATAATACTTACGTTTTCTATACTTGAGTTTCCATTAATATGAGGTTTATTTCGTTATGGATTCCTCCTTAGTTTAGCTTATCTTGCAACTAAACAAACATGATGACACTTTGACATCCTCAGCATGTCTTGGAGCACTAGTAGAAGAGCACTGTGTACAGCAATAAAGCACATAGCTGGACTTACCACAAAAACTCATTGATATGGGGCCGCGAATTTTTCATTTTCAGTTCTGGAGAGAGCTTATGTGTATTTCTCACTTCTCTGGGATTCACTATATCATTTGTTAAAGGTTAAAAATTGAATTGCACAGATTTCAAGGCTCATTTTAGTTCTGGGGTTCTGTGACTCTGTGCTTCCATTTATACTCTGGTGACTAAAAGCGTTGCGTTGCCGAAGGAATCTATTACTGATGCAATAGCAACTGATATGGTCCATGGCCAGAGAGCCCCTATCCTGATAATCAATATGTGCTAGCACAAAACAAGAGAGGCAGAATACAGAGGGAAGTCGATCATGAACTAACACAAGGCAGGTACCCTAGCCAAGGCAAAGACTGAAAGGAAAGTGAAAAACCCAGGAGTCCGAACTGAGATCAGAAGGAGGCTTCCTTCAGGAATAGCAAGAAAGAACTTAAAATCACTGAAACTTTTCATTTCCCTTGCTTAGCATGTTGCTGCGTTGTCTGCCATAGTTAGCTGTTAGCCAAAACGTGATACATTCCTCCGAGGCCTTGGAAACAGAGATCTGATGTTTTGCATCTAATGTGTTATAAACATGGTTGGGGGAGTTGTTTTCAGTTTTGAGGGTTTTTTAAGTTAATCTTTATTACAAAAATTGCTGCAATTTTTAAACGATCATACACTAAAATTATCAGATGCAAAGACTATACAACTCAACGAACTCTACAGTTAGGGTAGCCATTCAGAATGGAAGTTGGGAGCTTCATATTGATTTTATACTTTCACTGTGGAGTATGTCTTTATGTATTTTTCTACCACCAACCCCCCCAAATTCCAAACCAAGTTAGAACTAGAAAAACAATTAGTTTTATATTATCTTTCATAACCCATGTCCTTTACCAGCATTCAGTCCTTCCTGGTGCCAAAATAGTTAGTTTTTCATGTTCTCATTTCTAAAATATACCTACATGTACACTTATTACATATATACACATATCATAGGCTAGATTCTGCATATGAGTGAGGCTCAGAGGCATGACAAACCTTCTTTACAGGTGTTTATAAATGATGATCCAGTGTGTACAAAACCTAGCAACTATAGCATCCTCCTCATGGATGATTTCTACCTGTGACAGCTCTCCTAAGGAAACCTCCCACCAAAACTAGCTAACTCCTTCTTGGGCTGTACATAACAGATGTGTTCAGGTTCTGGGTCATTGCATGGGAGATGCTTCTCCATTAGAGTGAGCACTACTCTCTCGATCCCAACTTTTCTGTATGTATATCTGTGTTTTTTATCATTCTCTCATCACCCCAGTCAGGTTTCCACTTGGGACATGGTGCCTTAGCTTTTATTTTCTGCTTCTTTTGATTTGGTTCAAAACAGCGTGCAAATCTCAGAGTGCTCTTTGCTATCAGTTGTATGTTTTATTCTATTCTGAAATATATGCCCAGGGCAAAATGCCAGTTTTGGACCTTAGTCCTCCCAGAAATAGACTCATTCTAACATTGCCTTGGCCTCAAACCTAAACTAGTCTTGATCTGAACTTCAGGACCCAGGGAAAACACTACTTATAAAATCTATGGGAAGGCTCTTAGTTGTTTTGTTTCCAGGGCTAAAGTATCAGGTATTGATGCCTAGTGTTCCAAATTTTTCTAGAGACACTGAATATTAAGCCATCATCTAAAGTTGAATTTCTTTGGAAGAAAATAAAGAGATTGGAATAAATGTCCCTTCTCCTTTTTGGAATATAGAGAAGTCTTCTGAGGTATCTGTCTTGATAAATCAGTTATATGGCTATGCTCAAGAAATTTGTAAGCCACTTCTGTTCATTTTTATTCCCATCTTACACTATTTCTCTGGTGTTTTATTCTGAGTTTATGGAAGACATTTGCACATTTTAACTAATTCTATGATTATACATAGGAGTTGATATGTAGGTCAATGATCAAGACCATATGGGAAGGGGCTTCTTTTGTTGCTGCTGTTTTGTTTTCATTTCAGGGTTTTTTGTTTGCTTGTTTGCCCATTTGTTTATTTTTTGAGACAGAGCCCGGGCTGTCCTTGCAGACCAGGTGGGGATACAGCAATGAGATTAAAGGTGTGCACCAGCACACTTGGATGGAAGAGGCATCTGCTCTAAACAGGAAGGTGTCAAAAGAACCAGAAAGAGGATAGAGAAAAGAGGGGACGGGAAGGGAGGGGAGAGGGACGAGAAGAAAGGACGCGGATTCATCCTGAAAGCTTTCCAGGTAAATGCTTATCTTTTTCACTCTTCTTCCTAATGTTAATATAAATAGTTCCGTCTACTAGGTTTTCCTCTATGTCCATGTCTACTACTTCCTGTTTCCCACAAATCTTCTCTCATCGATCCCTTCCCACTAAAGAAGTGAACCCTACTCTTATCTGAGTCCAGAGAACCTGATTTTCTTCCTCTAACAGTCTTCCACATTCCATTTGTCACAATGCTTCTTCCCACCTTGTTTTACTCTGACTGCAGGCCAGTGTTCCTTTGGGAAGTATCATATATAATCCATCTGTCCACCTGCATGACATAGACTTAGATCTCACCTGTGGTAGAAGCTAAGTATCTACCCATCTAATGAAGCACCAGCCATTTTGAATTCTAACTCTATATCTTTCTGCAAGATTTAAAAAGCAAATATCTCTCATGTACTCCCATCCCCACTCATTCTCAGGCTTCAGCATTCCCTTGTTGCTCTTCATTGTCCATTATTGCTCCTTCTCTGCATCTGTCTCAGTTGAAGACCCCAATGCAGTTCACCTAGTAGTATCTTTATCCTCCACTCTCTTTTTGCCACACACACACTCCTTTACCCCTTTCTGCATATTCACTGATTCAACCTTCCTTGCATATAATTGTTTTTAAAAGAACAAGCAGATACATCACAAATCAACATCAGAGTTACTTACCAACGTATAATTTCTTCCACTACTGACTGATAGAAACATCAGCCACTGGCCTAGCAGGGCTGTTCGTTAGTTCCAGAAGACATATGTGCCCTACTGCCAATGTTCCTGGAGTGGCCACACTATGCAATACTTCTTGCTACAGCTGAAAACTCATTTTTCCTTATGGCCACACATCAAAGACAGTATTCCATTAAATATTTGCCTTGTATTTCTCTCATTTCCAAAACTATATGGGCCTATCCTAAATTGGATTTTTCTGTTTCTTCATGATTTTAATTCCCATCTAATCAGGAATCATTATAAATTCATCTTAACACAGAGTATGAAAGAGTGCCTTGCCCAAAACACAGTTTGAATTGAGTCTCCTAAAATCCATTTGGACTTAAATATAAAGGGCAAAAGACTGCGTTTGGTACTTTTCTATTCTCAATATCATCTTTCAACTCTATTTCATTCCTCACTCTTGGAATTTAAATGTCACTTTACAATTCTCCAAAGATTGTACCTTTGCTTTATAGAATGCTTCCTTATTGTCCATTTTTAATTTCTCTTTCACCTTTTGCCTGCCCTTTCCTTCAGTTTGCGTGTGACCTGAGAAAACCAGTGTATTGCCCTATAGCACAGAGCATCAGTTCAAATGCTCATGGAAGTTCCTTTCAATCCCACCAGCCAGTGCTTTGAGAAGATTCACCCCTCTATAATGTGTTATTACAACTAAACACTGCCTCTCCACACATCTTCCTTACTCCTAACAACACTGTAATTTTAATGCTGTGCAAAGGCCTTTGGGCCACTAGGAAGGGAGTATGCAATAATTCATTCACCAATGAAAGGATCCAAAGGAAGATCTGGATATTTTTACAGCTACAGCATGCTGCAGGTGGAAAGCCTCCATTCCCTCCTCGCTGGAGGGGAGGAATGATGTCCCGACTTCTCTTATTCTACAATCCTCAGGGGACACTTTTATAGTCTTAACACACTGTCTAACAACATTACCAGTTCACTAGTGACCTGAAATGATTCTATACCCATGCAATGTCCTAGAAATAAGAACAAAGTGAGACATGCGTTTCTTAATCTTCCGTTCAAACAGATTAAAAAAGTGAACGTAATGGTAAATGGACAAGGATAGTTAACCCTTGCATGTTTTATATGTTCTTTTGGTGGGGGAAGTAAAGGGCTTATTTAGCATGCAGGTTACATCCCATAGCCCATCATCGAAGAAGTAAAGGCAGGGACTCAAGGCAAGATCTTGAAGAAGAAACTACAGGGAAACACTGTTTATTGGCTTGTTTCCCTGGTTTGCTCTGTTACCTTTCTTATAAAGCGTAGGTCCACCTGCCTAGGGATGGTACCACCCACAGTGGGCTGGGCCCTCTTACAGCAATTGTCAATCAATAAAATGTTCTACAGACATGCACATAGGCTATTCCAGTGGAGAAAATCCTCAGTTGAGGTTCTCTCTTCTCGGGTGTATCAAGTTGACTAGTGAAGTTAACTACGGAAGCAGTTGTAGACTACAAATGGGGGGATGTGTGTGATTAAATTAAGTTGCAAAGGCTAGAGGATTGCAGATTTTCCACTGTGCCAAATTACTTTATCCTCATGATTAGGGAAGACCACCAAGATATGATGTTTCAAAAACCAGAACGAAAGCAGTAGCCACATCACAAAGGTGAATGTTGGTGCTCAGGACTGTTGGATTTCCCATGATGGTCTGTATTCTGGAACAATCTGGTTCATCTGATGGGCATGGCAAAGCAGCCAGGGTCAGGCCCTCAGCTGACACTGTGATTCTTAAAGTTTATCTCATTCTAGGCCAAGGGCTTATTCTACTCTTCAGTAAAGTGTGTCAGCCTTTCTTCAGGTCACCGCAACCAAGGGTGAAGTCTTTGCTTGTTTGCTCCTTTTTGTTTTGTTTTTTATGTTTAGTGACTTTGTTTTTCTGATCAAATCCCAAACCATAAGGGCTCAATGAAATGAAATAGAAAGGTTGGGCAATGTACAACCCTGGGTTGAGCCAATTGGAACAAATAATTCCAAACGTCAGGGTGACACCCTTTCAGAGGATGTTTAGGAAGTTGAGCCTCTACCCTCCAAGGCATCTGTGGAGTGGGGATTAGCATGCAAAGGCCCTCAAGCATAGATTACTCTTTTAGAAGGGATCCAAAGTTCTTTCACCCCAGCCATCACAAAAGGGTATGGCCAGAAGATGTTATCTATGAATGAGGAAACAGGTCGCATTCTCCAGTGCCTTCACCTCAGTCTTAGGCTATTTTTTTTTTTTTGGTTGTGAGCCAGTCAGTGAAGCCTAAATGGACAGAAACTCCTTGGATCCTCAAGGAGATCTCTGCAAAACACGTTGCAGTGCATTCGAGAGTAAGGAAATAGGAAGAGCCTGAGTTATTTGAATCACAGTTCTGAACAGAAGCTGTGGCAGCAACAAGGGCACAGATACAAACGACACCCACCCCAAACGAAAAGCAAAACCGCTTCTGTGTGAAGTACCTAGTTATGAGAGGAAAGAGTTGAAAATGTCATGCAACATCTCCACCACTCTCTCCCTTCATTCATTAGCCATGGAGAGTCTGTGAATATTAACTAAATACTAATCTACATTATGTCATTGTTATTATCTGAATTAATTTTCTCTTAGGACCTAGTATAATATGAGTCATGAGTAGTTGTATTGTAAATAAATCTCTTAGTAATAATGTAGGTAATAAGAAATATCTGCCTTCTTCACACCTCTGTCCTATTATTAATCTGTGGTTATATAATTAATACAGAAGAGTAACAGAGCCCGGAGACTGGAAATCAGGTTTTCTTTGATATATCACCATGTCACTGATGCTTCACTGCTCAGCAAAAGGAAATCCATTTTATTTCTTCAGTGAAGCATATCATAATACATTTATTTCATCATTCTCTTACCTCCCTTATGAAGCCAATAGGAGATACATATATTTTGTAGCTACATGAATAAGTTATCTGAGTCACTCACTGCCTGTTGGAGGTAGAAAGCCAGCTGTGATGTCAAACAGCCTGGCTTGAATGCTTCCATTGTAGTGACTAGCCAGAGACTAGACATTTTCCCGACTCATGATTTCTACCTGATTCCTGCCTTAGTCTTTGAGTAGTTATGGCTACAGATTATACCACCATGCCTGACTAAGTACAAGTATATTTTTATGGTTTATAAATTAATTTCAAAAGGTTGTGGAAGGAGGAAAAAAATAAAGGGAGGGGGAAACCAAAAAACCTAGACAGAACTCTCATCCACAGAGCAAAGCAGGCAAATTTCCCAGAGTAGGAACTCATAGATGAAAGCAGTAAGAGCAAGTTAAGTATCCTTTGGCTGCTTTCTTGTAATTTTGGTTGTGAACCTAACTTCTACTAGTGAAGACATTTCTATAGCCCCACAGTTTTGGTTTGGTTTGTTTCTTTAAAACAGGGTGTTACAATGTAACTGGCCTGGAATTCACTTTGTAAACCAGGCTGGTCTCAATTTACAGAGATCCACTTGCCTCTCTGCCTCTGGGTGCTGGGATTAAAGTTGTGAGCCACAATGACTGGCTGGCTGGCTCTGACTGCCTGGTTCTGTGGCTGCTTTTTTTACCTGGAGCCTGTACTCAAGGATGAGCAAAGATTGGAAGTTACCTAAACTGGCAGTGGAAAAATCATGACTATGCTCTCTTTTCTCCTATAAATATCCTACCTGAATTCATTCCTAGGGCATAGCTTAGTGGAGCCACGATAAAAACCAAAGGCCTCTCTGCAAATCCTTTGGATCTTTAGAATCAAAAAAATGAGCCAATTAAAGTTGCTCAACTTGTCTGACAAATGCCTAAAATGAAAATGGGAGGAGGAAAGAGATCTGGGGAGTATCTTAGTAAATGACGGTGTGCTGGGAGGCATAGCTCATTTTAGGAAAACTGAGTGTCGAATGCTCCTATGAACCAATGACTTGAAGATTATTTGGGTGTTTTTATTTCTTTAATTATTTAGGATTAAATTAGGTGAACTCTCTAAGTATCCCTTCTGTGGGTAGAAAACAAACCTGTAAAAGCATGAAGAAACTTCAGTGGAGCAACAAGGCTGTAACACTCAGGAGGAAATGATTGATTTCACTTGAACACTGCCAACAACAAAAAATGTTTAAAAACAGTTTCACGGCTCAACTTTCTTCTTGCTTTTTTTTTCTTCTTATAGTTGGAATGTATTTTATCGTCTGTCAGTTTTGCCCTGTGATATGTCCTCTTAAATTGGATCTGTAAGCCCTTCATAAAGTTTAATAAATCTTCAGCATTTCACCCTAAGGAAATTATATTAAAAACCTTCAAATGTGAAGTTGGGCCCGCAGACACACAGCACTGGGAATTTTATCACCATAATCAGCGTGTAATGAAAGCCTCTGTCGCTGCTCCTTCCCAATCATAATCTGCCTGTCTTTATGAAAAAAAAGGGGGGTTTGTCTGGGTTCATCTGCAAGCTTTAATTGGAAGATGTCTTCATTTCATTCCAGCCTACTGGGATAATAACTCAGCCCCATGTTTAAACACAGGCCCTCGCTGCTGATATTTTTTCATTTAGTAAAGCATGTCTCTTTAAATGATTTAGCAAATCATCATGAATGCCAGGCCAGAGTGATTGGCAGCTCATTGCTGGTGCACCATTTGCATGACATTTGTTCTTCAGCTAAGAAAGCTGCCGCAGGTAAACAAGCAGGCCCTGGACTGACTCCCTTTGAGTCCCTCCCTGTTTATTTTCTCATAATCAAATGACATTTATGAGAGGCCAATGCAGCTGCACATATATGCGGGAAATGCAATCAGGCTAAACATGATGACTTCATTCAGGTGATATTTTGATTAATGAAAGGACATTTTTATGACATGGGGGGTTTTTGATGAAGCAATCTGGCAAATTCTATTTTGTGTAACTAATATTCTGTATTTTATCTATATTTTAATGCTGTCTGCATTGGAATAATTAGCTGACTAGTGTTCACTTATGAGAGTTTTGGTAAAAGATGGGAATACTTCAAATAGGAAGGTCCAAAGTAATCTTTTTTGTCTCTTTTGAAAGGAAACAGCCTCTCTCCCTTCAAAGGCAAAGAGGGAAAGAGAGAGAGAAACAAAACAAAACAAAAAACCAAGTGGGTGTGAAATAAAACTAGTTATGACATCCGTAAATGTAGCTTTCCCTTAGGAGAATTCTGAGAGCTAAAACTTTTTATATATTTTCTCACTCATTGTCCTACTAAGGAACATCAATAATAACAAATTAGATGGTTCTTTCCATTTCTTTTTTTTAAAGAAAGTTAATAGTATCATAAAATACCTTCATAATTTATGTGCCTTAGCAGAATCCCAAGAGTAAGTTGTGCTTCCTTGGGCTTGCTAGACATAAAGGTACACTGTTTTACAGGGAGGTGTTTTTTCACTCCTAGAAATGACTTGCTACAGTAGGGTAAAGAACATGTCTCCAGCTGCACTCAGTCCAGCCTAGGAAAGGTGAAGGCAGGCGTGGACAGGCCCATCCACCACATGTTAAAGGTACGCTTTCACATTCAGCTGGCTGCCCTCAAGCAATATCTCAGAGCTCCAGACTTCTTTACCCAGGAAAACAAACACCTTAAGAACAATGCCACCCTCCCAGTCATTTCCCTATGCAAAGAGAAAGGAGAAACATGGCTTTGTGATGATAAAGGGTAATTTGGGTAACCTTTTTGCTTTGCTTTTCTTGATACAGGATCTTACTGCATATTCCTGGTTGGCCTAGAGCATCTTAAGTAGAACAGGCATCTGTTTCCCAAGTCCTGGGATCACATCTTTTTTCTGTTGTGGATCACAACTCACACCCTTTGCTTTAGTTTGGGGAAAGATTATGAATTACAGCTATTAGCACTTAGAGACAGAACACATTTTGGAGGACCGTCACAGATCAGAAACGTGGCTCTAGTAGATGTGAATCAAGGTTCTTAAGAAAAGAACCCATTCCAGCCATGCCATTGCCTTTCACACGCTCATTCAGTCATTGAATAGACACTTGACAATAACAGGCGGGTAAGTCAAGCAAAAACTCCAGGGCAATATGTGACTAACAAAAGTACACAACAGGTGTGGGTGGCACATCTAAATTCTCCTCCTGTGTCATGAAACCCTTTACAGTACAGAACATCTGAGTTGCGACTTGATGTGCAAACTTAGCTCCTTAAGAAAGCCTTCAGTGTCCACCAGTTGTCCCTATAACTAAATGGGTTTCCTCAACTAATATTAGATCTTAGAGTGTCCTGACAATCAAATACACTTACAACCTAATATGATGACCCCACCAATACCCCTAAATCCTTTCTACTATACTACTCACCTCAGAACCCACACTTTCCATTTAGCCATAGGAATTTGAATGGAGAAAGGATTAGGAAAAAAGTTTAAGAACAAAATATAGTTTATCTTTCCACTATACAAAAATCAAATAATGTAACACAGAAAATATATAAGGTAGACAATAAAGCAATTTCTACTTAAAACTTAAACATGTGTTTCAATAGATAAACCCTTAGATGTAAAAACAAAAGGTGAATATTTGGATTCTGATTTTACTATTTTTCATGTTATCTTAGCTTAATCTCATCTGCATTGTTCCTTTATCTATAAAAACATGAATGATCATACTTTCTTTGCAGAGATACTATGAAAATAGAAATAAGTACTTTTGATGAAAGCCTCTAGGATTATAGTTGGCATTATTTAAGGGTCTCAAAAACCATAGTAAAAGTATGTTTTTTATTGTTGGAATACGGGAAAATTTAATCTCCTATGAGAACTGAAAGGTATCACTTTTAGTTCTTAATTGTAGAGGAGAATGAAGCATAAATGGTTAATACACTCAGTTCAAGAAATATTTATCTAATTGGTCTAAGAGCTCAGGACTTATCAGGAAGCTTATTCTGATGAAACTGATGTTTATATTCTTCCTCAAAGCCTATTCTTGATCAATATAATGCACATAAACCATGCACTTTGTGACTGTTCTAAATATTTCTTCTGTTGCTCTACACATAGAAGACACACACACTAGAGAAATCATGTGTAGGAATAGTCTACACTGCATATGAGGCCAGACTAAATTGACTGTGATGTGAATAGCACTTTAGTGTTCTTCAATATGGTGACCACGAATGAACTTAAAAGGAAGATGACATTTTCTAGTGACTTTCTCACCTTAATTGTAGCCTCTGAGCATAACTTTGTCTCAGACAATAATCACTGAAAAACTAAGATCAAAAATTATTTTGCTAATATTTATGTCTTAAGACATTAACTATATATATAACTTCACAATTGTGCTGAAAAAAAGTCAAATTGCCTTTGATCTTGTAGATGGTCTCTCTAGCATACAGTCTATCTCAAGACTGAGAAATAAATTATGCCACTGATTGTCTTATTGTTAGAAGGAAATAGGAAGAAATAGTCCCAGAGCTTGGACTTGAGTAACCCCACAGCAGCTCTACTCAGAACTGGAAGTAGAAGACTGATGTGGAAGGTCCTTCTGCCTATGTGTTGCTTTTATTGGTTAATAAAGAACTGGCTTGGCTTATAACATGGAAGGGAGGACGGTGGAGTCAGAAAGAAGCAATGGAGCCTCCAGAGACAGACTGTAAACTTTAGCCGGTAAGTCACTGTCACGTGCCAATACACAGATATATAGAAATGGGTTAAATTAATATGTATGAGTTAACCAATAAGAATTGAGAGCTAATGGGCCAAGCAGTGATTTAATTAATACAGTTTCTGTGTGACTATTTTGGGTCTAAGCCGGGCGGCCAGGAACTAACAAGTGGCTCCATTCTCCAACAGAAGACTACAGAATAAAATACCAGAAGATCTATCTCAGGTAGTGTGTTCCTTGCTTCCATCAACCTCTACCATTCTCCATTGAAAGGACTTGGGAAAGGAATTGTGAGAACTGCTGCCCACAGGCTTGTTGAGGACAATTCTGTCCACAGCTGCCCAACCCCATCACTGGTCAATTAATACGATTAAGATAGAGAAGAAAACACAATCTCCAGTGAATAAAGCAGGACTACTAACCATGGACTCAATAGCTGGTGTTGAGTCAAAAAACAGGGCCACTTTGAGTGAGCCACACTTCTGCAGCTTCCCAGGGCAAGGAAGTAGTGGCTGCTTTCCTTGATGGAGAGGGTAGCTAAGGAGCATTTTAAGTCTAAATAAGAAAGTCATTGGACATCAATAAAAGGTGCTGGGCCAATCATTGTGTTTCTAGAAGTTGAGGGATTAAACCAGAATGGATAAGCACTCTGCCTCATTAAGTGAATTTAGGTAAAATATTCTTAACAATGGGGGGAATGAGTATAGGGCAGAGACAGACAATCATGTTCTGTTTCTATGAAAAATACATGAGGTTGGGTGAGTTATGCAAGAAAAAAAAAGATTTTTCCCATGGTTTTGCCAGCCTAAGATCATGGAGGTATCCTCTTGGATTTTAGTGAGGCCCAATGATACTCTGTGTATGTCAAAGAAGGAAAGTGGAGATTCATGGGAGGAGACTTGAGGGAAGGAACCAGACTTTCTTTATAATAACATTCTTTCCAGGCAAACATTCCAATCCTGGCAGCAAGATCTCATTGCCATAGAGATGCAAGAATTCTTCTTAATGACGGAAGCATCTCTACACTTACACTGGGCACCAAACTTCATTGTGTCCTCTGAAGAGTTCATAAAACCTTTCATCATAGTTAAGTCACATTTCAATGTCCATAAAGCCCAGACAAAGACTTCCCCTGGATGAAATGACAGTACCTGTTAGGTCTTACTCCTGATTTTCTGCATGTTTTTGTCCCATGTCTCACCATTCAGAAGCAAATTAGAAAATAAAATTGTTAATAAACTAGATTGGAAGAAAAAGAAAAGCTGTCCTTTCTCCTTTCTCCTTCACTCTGCTAACTCAAGACTTCCAGTATGAAGCAGGGATGATTTGTATGGGAAAGGGGGTTTCTAGTTATACAGTTTAAGCCTCAAATCAACACAGGTTTTATGCTTGTTCAAGTGAGACTATCTAACGAGAGAAAGTTACTAGACTAAAAGTAAAAGTTGAAGACCGTCTTCATCTGAGATCAAGAACTAACGGACACAGCAGTGTTAGAGAGACAAAGAGAAAACAAATAAAGGTATTGAGGACTTTACTGTGTTGACCAAACTCACTTAAGGTACAGCTGGCAGATGATGCCTTAATTCATTCATTCTGCACAGTGACCAGCTGTGCATCAGTTTAGGAAGGAGAAAATGTGTTCAGTTCTCCAGACATAACTGTAGCAAGATTAATAAAAACCCAGAGACAGATATTGGGGTTCAACCTGAATGTTTTCAGTCTGAAGAGTTCTTAGAGGTAAGAGCTATCTAGTGACTTGACTGCTTGTTTTTCTGATCTTTAGGTTGAACCCCAATATTTTTCTCTGCTACACATAACACACAAAGCATACCCCCATCCCTTTTCCAGCCCAGTTTTGGAAATACATTTATGACTGCATAAAGTTTCCATGGTTTCTTTGAGAACTTTGGATTAGGTTGAAAGAGAAATGGATGGAAGTGCAGTAGCTAGCCAACATAGCTTGGAAGTTCCTATGAGCACCTGACTATGTGCTTTGGAGTATCCTTGGGGGTGCTCCAAATCCCTTCATTTTGAGAGTTCACATTCTTTTATTAAAACACAGAGTTATGCCATAATATCAATAAATCTAGAATACTTCTTGGGCTACACCAAAGTAAAAGAGGATTTGACATAGACATCATTGTAATTGGTGCTAATCTTTCTTTATGTTAAAACAAAATTTCAGGCCATCTGCATCATGTAGTTTTAAAGGCCAGAAACAGTATTTCTCACAAGACAAGTACCCTTCATCTGACAGCTGATACTTGGCATTTCCATGGCAGGGAGTTGTCATTTATTCTCATCCTGTGAGGATTGCTTGATGCTCCCACATATGGATTCGACTGTGCCTTAAGATAAGTATATAGATCAAGCCCAAGCCAGATAGTGGTGGTGCATGCCTTTTGATTCCAGCACTCAGGAGGCAGAGGCAGGCAGATCTCTTTGAGTTCAAGGACAGCCTGGTCTACAGAGTGAGGTCCCCTCTGGACAGCCAGAGCTACACAGAGAAACTGTTTTAATCCCACACCCAAAGAAAGAAGGAAGGAAGGAAGGAAGGAGGGAGGGATAGAGGGAAGAAGGAAGGAAGGAAGGAAGGAAGGAAGGAAGGAAGGAAGGAAGGAAGGAAGGAAGGAAAGAAGGAAGACAGATCATTTCCTAAGAGTGGATTTGAGAGTAAATATGAAATGGCCCAAGGAGGCAGAAAGTGCATATAGAGACAGAATAGGCAAGCTCATTGTGCTTCACACTCTGTTTCTGTGGGGGAATTAGGAGCATGAGGTTCTCAGGAACCATTTTTGGCCACCGAGTTACAGCGTACTCATGCTGGCAAGCGGAGACATGTTGTGAAGTTTAGATTCCTTGGCATGATGAAGACGGTAGACATCTTCACTCAGTCTAACACTCCGAAATGTTTCCCAAGCATATAACTTTTACACCGCTAGACTATGCTCTCACTAGCTTATCACACATTGGAGAGTCAGTTTGTCAAAACTGGACTTTACGGATTCCAAGACAGAGGAATGATTTCTGGAATATAGAGCCAGGTGCGAATGACAGGTGGAAGTTTGATTTCCATCAGCCTTTACTTTCTTTTCAGCTTTCAATTGCAGCATGCTGTTGTTTCCTTTGAATAACTAATTTTTTCTTATAATGAAAAAAATTATTTTAATCACTAAACAATTATTATTATTAATATGACAAAAATAACTGTAACTCTCAATTACTGTACTCCTAATCACTTGACACCAAACAATTTTCAACAAAAATCAACAAAAAGAGAATTTTCATCACAAGAATTATTTTATATCACTCCATTTCCATAAATATAGTATTGCTATTAAAGATGTCTTTAGAAAAAGTATTACTTTTAGAAAATTGACTTAGAGATATTGATTTTCTAGTATATAAAGGTGAACAGAAGTCTTAGTGTAAATGAATATAATATTTTTAAAGCTGCTAGAATTATAAAAATGTTTATTTCCTGCAGATTGCACATCTAATAAAGATAAACCAAACAGCCAGTGGTGCATATGGTTGATAAAAGAGCAAAAATAATGCATCTTCCTCCTGTGAATTTGATTTTTTTTCTAGGAGAAGCAGGACATAGGAGGGAAGTCCCTGGCAATGTGATGATACATATCCCAATAACCTGCTAGAGTTGCTCCCTTGAGCGGACAAGATGGAGAAGGAATGCTGGCAGAGCCCTCGAGGATGAGCACATACAAATGTCTGGTCAGAGTTTTATCCTTATCTTTCTTCCCGTTATTTCAGGCTCCTCTGAGCATTTCCAGGGTCCTCCACTCCCCTCTTTCATACTGAGAAAAAGTTCAAAATGCCACATTCTAGACATACACATATGTGAAAATATGTGTTGCATATTTCCAGCCCAGAAAATATGAAAACCCTCAAACGTCTATTCCTCATGGCTCTGCTGGAGGAAGGTCTAAGATCTGCACATGTGTGCAGATCGCTATTAAACCAACTGCATTTGTGTATTGAAATATCAGAGTTTTTTAACTGCTGTTGAAAACTCCCTATGTCTAGAAAAGATCAATCTGCACTCACAGTGTGTACCGGTCAGTGTCAGGTGGGGAGAACCTGGTCACTGACACAGTTTCTTCAGCTTTCTGTGCCCAGTGCCACATCACCTGGAGACATTTGCTGGTGTCTGAAGATACTTTTTATTGTCTAAACTGAGATGAGTATGCTATCCAAAAAGAAGCTTGGTATACTGTCAAAAACACTGTGGTGGATAACATCACTTCCAACAGCAAAATGTACCTGGCCCCAAATATCAAGAGCACTTAGGTTAAGAGATCCAATCATAGCTCACACACGACCCATTTCAAACTCAGGTAATCTGCCAGCCCTTGTAAACATCTGACATTGTAATCCTCAAATAGCTGTGCTTATTAGATACATAAATAAAGTCATAGGCAATCACAAAGATCAAAATGGTTTATGTAGCCGAGACTGTTAGCAATTGGGTTATGAATTCTTAAGCCATATGAAGCATACATCTGAAGGCACAGCAGGGGCCTTTCCTATTCCGATCAGCACCTGTGTATCCCACATAGCAAAGGAAAGTTGACAAACTGGCAAACTCCAGTCCAGACTCCCTTTGAAGATTAGCTGATCCAGGTAGAATATTTAGTATATATACCTCTGATGTTTTCAAAGGACCATATTCTTTAATGTTTCTCACATCATTTTGGTCCTAGGTTGTCTTTTCAAGAATGCTGGCACGCCAACCTTGGAAGACAAAGATGGGGTCTCTTCTGGAGCAAAAGGGTAGGTGTGCCTATTTCATATCATAAGGGATTAAGTTTTCCTAAATTCAAGGCTCTTAAACAGGGACATAGCATGATGTATCCAACATCCTCCTAAACAATCTACTTTACCCTAGTAAAAGTGAGTTTGGAGACAAAGGGTGTGGTCCAGGATCCAGAACTCTGAAGTCTTCTGCTGGAAGTCAGGAATGAGCAGGGAAGGGTCTGAGGTTGTACTCTCCTGACAAGAAGACCAGTGAGTCTGCTAAAGGTTTGTTAACTTCTCATCTGCTGTTTCTTAAAGCTTGAACTGCTCTTTACCTGGTTTAAGAAACAGGTATATCCAGGCCTGCCTGGAGCTCATTATGTAGCCCAGGCTAGCCTGGAATGTGAAGTGATCCTTTTGCTCCTGCATCCTCCCCAGTTCTGGGATTGCAGGAAAAGCCATGGGCTGTCAAAAGTGGGAACTTTAAATGTTTTATTAGCATATATTAATTATACCTAACAGTGGGTTTCATTGTGGAATTTGTACAAATACATAATGTATGTTGATCACATTTATTCCATTTTCCTTTGCCTCTACTCTTGCTACTTCTCTTCCCCAAGCAAGATATATAAATAAATTTTTAAAATTAAAATATAATTACATCATTTCCCCTTGCCATTCCTCTCTTCAACCCTTACCTTGTACTCCCCAACCCCTGCCCCTGCTCTCTCTCCAATTCATGGCCTCTGGCTTCTTTTTCTTTAATTGTTATTACGTAAATTTATTATGCACAAATAGAACCTAATCATTCCATTTAGTGTTGCTTCTGTGTACATGATTTCAGAGCTGACCACTTGGGATTGGATAACCAAAAAGGGGACTCTTCCCCGGAGAAGATTCTCCCTTCATCTCTCAGCATTTCTTAGTTGCCTGTAGTCCTTTGTTTGCTCTTTCCCCTTCCATGTTAGAATGCCAATTGTTGTCCTTGTCTTGTGGAAAACACCAATGCTCAAATGTTAGAGTAAGAGGTATAAATCTTTAGATTAATGCTATCTTTACTGATTGTATGGAATTTCAGAATCTATGGCTAAAGAATAATTGCCAAATATGCCAAAGGTGAAGAACCCAAAGCATAGCAGGAAAGATTAGAAGTCAATATGGTGATCAGTTGCTCTGAAGAAAAATTGAAGGCAGAAGGTAAGTACTCAGAAAACTGGGAAGATAAAGAAATGAAACAATTACTAACTCTAGCAAAATACAAAGGGTTTTGAGTTCATCTAAAACTCTATTCATTGTGTTACAAAGTTCAGCCATAAGTAACGCAGAGCCGTCACCAGGCCACCGCCAGTCACTGGAGACTGCATGAGCAGGCTGGAGGGAACAGGTGAGCTTTTCTGGATTCTGAGTATGGCAAATGAGCAATGAGAAAGTACCAAAACTGGGGAAGGGGGAACAAGGCAGCTCTGTAGGTAAAGGCACATTCTGCCAAACCTGAAGGCCTGAGTTCACTTCCTAGAACTAAGGGGGTGGAAGGAGAGAACTAACTCCAGCAAGTTTTGACATCTGTGTGCGTGCCATGGCACAGATACACCCTCCCCTGCAGAAAATTTAAAGAAAATATCAAAATGAAATGAAGTGGTCATTTAGAAATACGGAAGCCGATACCAGAAAAAATTCAGAGGGAGTAATGTCTAACTGCCAGAGACAGAAATCAAAAATAAGGGATTGGATGTCAAAAGATACCAGTTCTTTTGAGCCTTGAAAAGTTGTAAGACATTTAAAACTGTATATGTATGCAAATGTATGATCCCAAAATAAGTTTAAAATATAAATCTGCAATTTAACATACACTGGAAAATTTTCATTGTTATTATTCAGTTTCCTAATGGTGATAATTGAAATAATGAGGAAAATTGTTTTAATTAAGGGCATTATTAGTGAATCGGGTATTAACGATTTCATTTCGTAAACAAACATCTAGCTCACTACATCTAAAGGATTTGGGGGTCATAAGGCATCCACATGTACTCAGGAGAGCGACCTAAAATCATGACATGTAGAAGAGCCAAAGGTTGAAGTACATGCACGCTGATGTAGCAAGGCTCCTCCCAGGCTGCGCTGCACGAGAGTCCCAGGGAAAGCAGATCAGCGAAAGCAAGCCCATGTGCTACTGTGGCACAGGAACAGTCTTCACAGTGATTGGGAAGCGGCAAAAACAGGAGGCAAGGAAATTCTGAGCAAGACCAAAGTGGAAGATGAAAGCAATGGGAAGAGCAGTTTGCAAGGCAGACCCCAATGCAGGGGCCTAGCCTGTGGGAGAGAAGAGAGGAGCACCAAAGAAACTAACCTTTGGAGGACGGTTGGTTCCCGTCCTCAGCAGGCAGCTCTCAGAGGCTGCCCTGAGGTGCAGAGATGGGTGGACTGGGGAGAGAAGTCACCAGCTTCTGAGGCTCTGTTTTCTCCACATTTACAAGCAGACCAGATCCAAGGCTGCAGGGAAACCATTTTCTTTTGGCCTGTTTGTCAGTCTGTGACAGCAACTCTCACTATGGAGACTCACTTGGCCTTGCTCTCCTGCCTCCTTTTCCTGGATGCTGGGATTATAAGCAGGAGCTCCAGGGGCAGCTTCCAGGAAAGATTTCTGGCAGAATCTGTTGGTCTGTTTCTGAAAACCAAGTTGGGAAAATAGTGACTTACTAACCCCATCTGGTTCTATACTTCATAGCTATAGAAACAGGGTCTTTTAATTGCTTATTTGTGATAAAAAAAAAAAAACAAGCAAAAACCATTGACGACAGAATCAGGACCAGTCACCAGGCAAATGGGATGCTAACCAGGTTTTTTTTTTTTTCTCCCACATAAACAACCCTGGCAATGGTCATAGTAAATGTAGCCTATTAAACACTATTCTGTTGCTGTTTTGTTCTTAAGGAAGTATGAAATTCAGCTACTATTCAGCAAAGGGTCTGCACATCCTTAGCCGTATCTACTTGTTAGTAGACATCACTCCAGTTCAACTCTGACTAATCTGGCCCATCTACAAGGAGAGCTGCGGTGCAGAATGGAGAAATTCATCACTTGGTTCAAACACTGTAGCTTGTTTACAGAAATACAACTTGGTCTCTGTGGTACCTGCTGGCTTCCAGGTACACGCACCCTGTCAATCAGCTAGTATTTCTTATGCTTGCTCAACTCCACCCTTCACCTTGCTGCCCCCTTCTCTAGTTCCTGAGATAACCCACAATTTTTCCTTCCCTGCTCCCTCTCTCTGAGGAAAAAAAAAAAGAAATCCGTGATTTCCTTAACCAGAAATATATTATTCTTAACAACCATAATTATGTCATCCCCTGGAGCTAACTTGAAGCTCACTATTTTGACTACCCAAGCAAATAAGTTAATTTGCATCGGGAAGTTAAAATAATCCAATTACTGTTACTCTATCAAAGATCTCTCGGAGAAAATAGCTTAGTAATCTTTTACCCCCTATCTTCATATTTTTAAAAGACACCAGAAGAGAGAAGACTACTAAAGAGAAAAGAAATATCCCTTCCATGAGATCTCTTTACAGGAGGTTTGTCATGTGTTTAAATGGATGTTCCAGATAATTATGTTGGTTGCAGCATGCAGAACAGGATAACGAGGGGAAATGGAATTTGACAAAATGATGAATATTCTACATCAAAGCTATCCATGTTAATATAAATAAGTTATGTGGCGTCAGGTGAGGAGGGAACGCCAGAAGCAGCTTAACACCATCAGGTGCTGCAAGCCTGTGCTCATGAGATTTTCCCCTCATGCTCCACCTTGGAAAAGATATTAACCTCACAAATCTGTGCAGGATGGTAGGTGTACACATTTAGAGCTGAACTGATGACCTCACCAAGGACAAAACAGCAGTGCCCTAGAGATGACCTGAAACATTTGCTCTCCCAAACGAAACGCACTACAGATGGTGTCCTGATATCACAGAGAGCCTTATGGACATTTGACCTTTACCTTTTTTGTATGTCCCTCTTAAATGATTCGCCAGCAGATGATAATCTACCAAATGCTGCACTAAAACATGCAGATAATTGAATTGTGGATTCTGAGAAATAAATACACTTGTTCATGGCAGGAAAAGTATCTTAAAGTTCATCCTAATTGTTCAGTTGCATGGTTTAGTGATTTTGGTGTTCCTCAGCATGAATCCAAAATAATTTTGAATTTTCTGGAAAAACAATGATTATAAGTAAGTTAATAAAAATCTGAGGAAATTAAACTTCAGTGTAAATTTGCTATTTTTCCTAAGAAGAGCTGAGTGTGGGGGTTTGAACAAGCCGGAGAATGCCCCTCCTTGCCTCCCTTTCTTCCTGCTGATTAGCTGCTGGCCCTGGGTGTGCTGCAGACAGGAAGAGTTAACTGTGCTAACTCCTAATCAGGATGCTGGGAGTGCTTTCTTTCATAAAGTATATCTGCATGGCTTGATATTTTTCTAATAAAGTTGCAATATGAAAGAATATGTCAGACAATATTCATTTGTATTTAACTTCTTTGAAAGGGCACTGGCTTAGGGTTTCTTTGTTGACTTCGGTTTTAAGAAAAAGCACCTTTCAGCAGTGAAAACAGGCAGCTGCCACGAATGTATTTTTAACAGAGGCACATTAGATATAGCCAGGGTGAAAGAGGAAAAGGGAGCTCTGCTCTGAACCGCCAGATGTTTGCTCTGAGACTCAGGTTCACTCTATGGGCGGACATCACAGCAGTGTTTCTCTCTAGTCTTATTATTTCTCAGCACTATTGCCCAGAAATTCCCTCTGCTCCAACTGGTCTTGGGCTTCGGTGGTTCCTTTAAACTATTTTTTTCCTTTCCATCTCCTAGGGTTTGGAGAAGAGAAGAACAACACTTGGGGAACAGTGTGGAGTTGATTGCATCTGACTTTAGAAGTTGATGAAGGAAATCTGTGAACAGCTCTTGTCCATGACTCTAGCCTGAAGCTTCAAGTCCACAGTCTGCCACAACACATCACACAGTCTAGGAAGCTGAGAATAAGGGGAATGGCGTTGGCTCACACCTGAGGAGCTGAGCTCAAAGTCAGGGACTGCAGAAGAGCTGTTTCACGCTGAGGGCTGTAAGAGACAAGGGCACCCCAACTTGCTTCTTACGTCTTATCAACAGCTGTTGACATCTCTTGGCTTGTAGTTATCTCTCTGGTTCTCTCCCCATGTCATCTCTCTGTACATGACTTTAGGTTCAGGTGTCTTCCGTTTATAAAGGTGTGCATCTTTTGACTTCATTTTAACTGAAGGCTGTATTCCATTATATGAAGTCATATTTGGAAGCACTGGAGTAAGGCTTCTTCATGCCTACCTGCATGGATATAATTTTCCATGTTCTCCTGTGTGGAGAGGAAGGAGAAGCTGGACAAGAATTGTGAGCTGAACGGCATGGATCTGGATTGAAGCCATGTTGCTTCTTGCTTGCTTGTGACAGTCCTGGATGAGAAGATCCACCTCATTATGAAGTCAGTCAGTTATCTGGTATCAAAGCCAAAGAAGCAGAAGGGACCCAGGGGCATGAGAGACAGACTCTGCCTCACCCTGAGCCTGACACAAGCTCAAAGTGCCATTACTAGTGTTCCCTCTCTGTCTACTTACTGATCAAGATGTAGGCTCTCGTCTGCTCCTGCTGCCATGGTTTGTTCTAACATCATGGACCATAGGCCTCTGAAACCATAAGTCAAGTTAAATATTTTCTTTTATAAGTTGCCCTGGTCATGGTATTTTGTCACAGTGTAGAAAAGTAACTAATACAGATGTCTTTTATAATACTAACATGTTTCTTTTAGTGTAACACTAATATAGTTCACAAGCACTCCAACCCATGACTTAATCACCTCTTAAAGGCTCACAATAACATAACCTCAAGCTGATGATTTTAATAGATAAGTCATAGAGTCCATAAGCACCTAGACCATTGTTTATTGAACTAGCTAACTATATGATCTGGCACTAAAATTTCCTTTGTGAAGCTAATTTATTGCTAACCAACAAGGAAAGGATTTGAGGGCCATCAAAAATGTAAGATCTTAAGGCTGTATTACATTGAAATTTGTGAATTTGCAAACAGCAAAAAAGTCCTACATTTTCTTTATTAATTAGCTTATTAGTAAAGAAGTAAGTAATCAAGCATGATCAGAACACAGAGCTAAGTTTAAAATGTATTGCCCCTTAGCTACATAGAACTTCTTTTGACTGAATTTCCAGTCTGTAAGAAGAGGGAAAAATCTTTGTAGTTGCTCTCAGAGTCTGGATGGCAGACATCAGAGGAACAGGACATGAAGTTTGGGATGTGAAGAGAATAGAAGCTATGTTGACTTGTCATCTCTCCTCTGCTTTTACCTGGAAATATTAATCTCATTGATAAAAGAATGTAAAAGTGGACTCAGAAGGAAGCTTGAGGACCATTTTTATTAGAGTTTGAGAGAAAAATAACAGAGCAGGTAAGCTCCAAATATTGGCAGCTAGGAGGGGGAGATGGATAAGAGGACAAGAGATGGGTCTTTTGTGTTGAGATTTAAGAAAGTAGGCAGGTTCGGGGATGGAGACTTCAGGAATGATTTTTTTTTTTAAAGAAAAAAGGTGCCTAGAGTGTCAGGGAAAGCATGATTACAATTTTTCTTGGTATTCAGAGAATACAGTAAGAGAAAAAGGAGTTGACTTAGAATTCAGAAGAGTGTACAGGCTTAGCAGTGAAGATCTCTAAGATCTTTTGCCTTGAGGAAAAGGCTTCTGAAGGTGTATGTATATCATATCATTAATTGGGTAATTATTTCTCCAACCTCTTTAGCATGTCTTCTAGTGAATTACCTTTCTTGAGGGGTGGTATGCTGGCCAGATGACTGACAGAACAGTTAAATTGACAATTAATAGAAAGGACTATACTACAAAACGTTCTGATTCCTGGGGCGGATCAGAATGTGCTTAACTAGGGCCAGACACAGAGCTTAGATTCCTTTATTTTGACCAGGAGAAAACAGCCTTTAATTTTGGCTTCAACAAAGCAAGGATACTACTTCACATGGTAACTGGGAGGTGAGGTCCAAAGCTGATCCTGAAGGAACCCATCCTCAAGGGCCCCCAGGCCTGCTAAGGACTGTCTTGCTGCCTAACTTTGCCAAGCATTTAAGTCTTATTATAATATATTTTTAGAAATTGTCTCTATTAAAACTTTGAGTCCAAAGGGGAGCTATGAAATACAGGTTGCCACCACTACCACCTCTTCCATTGTACTACTGCTGACATAGACACTTCAACAGGCCTTCAGGCCAATCCAGAAAAAGGTACTGAGATTTCTGTGCCTCCATTGAACTGATAAAAATAGTGCCTGAGAGACCCATTGAAGAAAATGTCTGTCTGTCCCCACTTTTACAAACAATGACTGTAATCCTCAACTCCGCCCCAGGAAGCTTTTCCTTTGGGACAGCAGTGGTATCTTCTTCATTACCACTAATTCAGCAGGATGTAGTTACTTTTTCACATGGTGTGATGTGAATCTTCATCTTCCTAAGGCCTTAAGGAAAATAAGGTTTCTCAGGAGAAAGTTACAGCAGGTGAGGATACAGACTACCCACTGACCTGGACAACTCTCCCCAGAGAAATGGGTTTGCTTCTTCTTAAGACCACACTTCCACTTCCCCTCTAGAAGGTAATTTGGGGTCTAGCCCTTTGTGGTAGATGGAGGGATACACAAATCTGGCTTACCGATATTGGGTCCAAGAACAGTCAGGGCAAGTTACTCACAACAGTCCAGATAGTCAGACTGGCAATGAATGGTGAGGGTTTGGGCCCAGTGCCACAGACAGACAGCATGGTAGGATCTGAAGAGAGATATCAGAGCCTGTGTGGCAGAAGTGGGAGAGTACTCTTAAAGACTTGGTTCTGAAGCAGGAGCCTGCAGCCAGGCTCTGATTTCCAGGCAGGAAGCAGAGAAAGGGGTAAGGAGGAGAATATGCCATGTCAGCAGCACCAATGCCCCCTTTGAGGATAAGGTATTTCCCAGGTGAGATATCCTGGCACCAGGATTGGCAGGATTGTCCCACAGAGACTTACAATGTCTCTATAGAGTGCCTATGTATCTGAAAAAAGGGGAGCAAAGGTTGCTGCAGATACTGTGGCTTGACCAGAAGCTAGACTCTAAGATCACGCTCTTACTAATCCCAGCCAGCATTGGAGATCCAGAGTGGGAAATTTAGAAATAGCATCTTTACAAGAACTTGTGAATGGGAATGTTGATTTCCAAAATATCAAGTAGGGGGAAATGTTCCATTTAAATATATCCGTGGTAGAAACAAACTCTGAGCTACTTTGGAGTAGTGCTTAACAATCTCTTCAGGCAGAATTTCAACAGTGAAATTCAGCAGCCATGAATTTTCCGCCTTCTAGAAACTGAAGCTCTCTGGCCTTCCCTTCTCCATGTCTGTATATCTTTCTTCTCATAGTTCATGTTCAGATCCCCTCCCTCAGGCACATTCGAGTCACCTGTCTTCAGACACTCACCTGAGCAAGCACCACTCAACAGAACCCTGTGTGTGCTGTAGTTGTCTTATCTCTTTATCTTGTAAACCTCACAGAAGCAGAGAATTTTGTTAAATTCTAAAATCAAATAAAGCACCTAGGGTATGTGAGATGGGAAGAGAAACGAGAGTCCAGATAAGAAAGTATGAAGTAGAATAGAAAAACTTGAAAGAAAAAAAAAACCTCACAGGGAATCTGTGAAACATTTGCAGTGACAACAAAGCCAGGAGCTTGCCTTGCTGCTGGGACACTGTTCTGAGGATCCCACATGTCACCATCACTGGGTACATCTGAATGCAACTGTGTCTGAGGTCAGACATTGTTGCACAGTCATGTCTATTTCCTCTCCTACTGCCCTCCATGTCTCTACAGTTTCTCCAACCATTTCCCCTCTACCGAGAGAGCATTAACTATGTAATAAATAGTACAGTAAGAACTCACAAACACATGTTGTAGAGAAGACACTTCTGTTTGGTAAAGCGGAGTCTCAGTCTTCATCCCAGGCTGGCCTCAAACTCAGCATCCATGGTGCTCAGATTGCAAATGTACACTCTCATGCCCAACATTTAAAAGAATACTTAAAAAAGAAAAATGAAGAAACCAGTTTCTTAGATATTCTCAACACAGAACTTCTTATGGTAACCTTATAGTAAATCTAGAGTCATAAAAAAGATACTAGAAACAAATATACCTCAATACCAATTCCCCTAAATCACTATTGCAAAATTAATGAACTCCTTAAACTCAAATGCTAGCGTGTACCTCTAATATCTAAGCTAGAGATCTGCGCTATTGGATTGGAGAAAAGAGCCATGCAACTTTGATGAAGCTAGCCTGGAAAAGCCATATTGTTTTGAGACCTTTCTGTGGAAGGCAGAGAATGTTCAGACTTCTGTAATTAGAAAAGATGTCTTGAGAAGGTAACACGTAGCTTTTCATAGCCACCAATTCCAGACGAAGAGTGAGACCAATAGTTATTTTTGGACAATCTAATTTAATATCACAGTGGTAGGCCTGAATTTATTTATTTATTTACTCAGTAATTTAAAGGAGCTGCTGCTAGGCGGAAGAAGGTTGGGTGCTTAGAACAGTATAATGTTGGCAAAGCATGGGAATTTTTTTTTTTTTTTGCTCCTGAAAACAATAACCTACATTTAATGGTAAGAAATCACCAGCAAATTCCATTATGTTTGTGGGCTTGACATGTGGTGCTTATTAAATGTACGAACAAAGCCACTTTATACATCATAGTGTTCACATTGCAAATGCGCTGCTCATAACGGTGCTCCACGTGTCCGTGCAATTTTTCTGAACTTATGAAATATATTTCTGACACCTTAGGTATTGATGTATGCACGCGTGATATTGTCCCAGTGCAGTAGGGAGACTTAACTGATGTCTGCAAGATTTGATTTATTACAAGTAAATATGATTGCCTTCATAATCTGATTTTATTATGTTCGGGGCTCTCGCAGGTAAACTTTTAGCAGAAGGAAGAAGGGCAATTTTATTAAACCAGTGTGTTCCTGCAAACTGCGGACTTTCTTGTCTTGAGGGGGAGGGGCTGATGATTTAGAAAGTATATTGAAAATTTTCCAAAAGGAATTTACTCCCAATATTCCTAAGATCTTATCATGCCAATTCCTGCAACTATTTCAAATGGGTGTTTGCTATTTGGGGCTTTATATTCCTTTCTTATAAGCCATATTAAAGTAAAAATGGACATATCTGAGGCCAGTGTTAAATATGCCTTGGAGGAAAAGCACCTGAAAAACCTAGAAGCCACCTCCAAAATAGTGGCAACAAGAATCTTTCTCTTTTGTTAGAGAGAAAAATAAGCTTGATGAACTTGAAAGCACTGATGTTTGATATTGATAGTCTCAGTCTTTTGACTGATAAGACTCCCAATATGAAGGCCATAAGGTCACTACAACAACAATTCAACAAATTAGAAACTGGTGATCCCAGATTCAGAGTTTGGCACGGGCTTTAGACTCAAAATGGCAGACATAGGGAGAGGGAGGGGCTGAGAGGAGGTAAGGGTGGGGCTGAGGGCCCCCTAGTTTTCCTTTAAAGACTAGACACTATGAACACACCTTCAATCCTAGGACTCAGGAGGCGGAAGCAGGCAGATATCTGAGAGTTTGAGGCCATCCTAGTCTACAAAGCTAGCTCCAGGCAAGCCAGGGCTGTTACACAGAAAAACTTTGTCTCCTCTGGAGTGTGGGGAGAGTAATCACACTGATCAAGGTGACAATGGCATCTACTTTATTGTGTCAAAGCTAGGGTGGCCCCCTCAGGCCTTTGTAATGCAGTAAGACACAAAAGGAAAGGTCCAAAAAGAGGAATAGTCCAGGAACAAGCTCTCTATTGGAGCAGAGAGTATCAGAAGGGTGAAGGCTAATTTTATTCTTTTTTTTCTCAAATAAATCAATCAGTGGGACCTTACTCATTCAAATTTAAGAGAAAACCAAAAGACAATTTTATACTGTGAGTTATAAATGACATACACAAAGACAGAACCTTAGTTTTAATTTTTTCCCTTAATATCCTTAATTTATTGTGAAAAATGTCACTGGTCTGAGTAGATAAAAATCCAGTAAGATCACAGGTGCATGTCATGTATTTCCCATGAGGTCAACATTATGGAAACCAAGTTTCCAGTTTGACAGCCAACATTAGCAAGGAAATCGCCTTGGCTGAAGTTTGTTGATGGCCAAAGCAATGCTGAGAGGTTCTGGGGTTCATCAGAGTAAGGGCAAGTTCAAAGTGTGTTCCAATAAGGGCACTTGAAATTTCACACACTCAGTGGAGGTTAGCAATCAGAAGGTCAAGGCCAAAGACAGCACAATTATTCCAAAGACAGCACAGTTATTCCTGCTACGTGGGGGTCATGCTGTATTAATTTTAACATCAAAATAAAAATGGGTCTTATATTTTACATCTTTCCAATTTCGTATTTTTAAAACATTCTCTCACTATGCCACTCTGCTTGCTTTTTTTAAGCAAAAATGCTATTTCTCGATATATTTTTCTTTCCTTGAAAACACCATATTTTGAGAGAAAAGCTACTGAGCAGTGTACATTCCAGTTTTGGTAGAATAGTGACAGAGGACCACAGACCCGAGCTGTTGGACTGAGCAACTAGCCAGTAAGACTTGCAAAGAAATTCAGAGCCGAGGGGAGGGGAGTGTTGTTATGATAGACTGGGCCTTCTAGGTGTGTGGTGGCTCACTTGAGACAAAATTCCCAACTTAGAACTCAGTTAGACGCTTCCTGTGGGGAACAGAAACATGATAGGATACCTTGTCTTTGTGACCCAAGACTACAACCCCACCACTCCACCTGGATGTCACCAGGGTAAAAATGGTATGTTTCTCCCTTCCCTACAGCCTGTATTTTCCCTCCATAGGACTAGTTCTTTTGTCCTAAACATCCAGTCAATTATTTTAACCTGACTTCACCTAGATTTAAAGGTAAGAAAGCAAACATTGTCGCCTGTTCTGGAATTACCCAGAAAACTACTATCTAAGTTTATGTTTGCCTTCAAAATTTATATTCTTGACACATCTTGTAGCTTCATGCTGCACTCTGTGAGGTAGCAGCTCCTTTCCATTTTAATTGAAATGTATCGTGTGCTGGATCTTATCTAGTATTTCTTCCAGCAGGGGTTCCCACTTGGGGATCTTTCTGAACACACTGAGTACTGATAGTCCATACATCAAGGTTTCCCTGGGAGCAGCCGTGTTCTGGGAGAGCCAGGATCTGAGTGTAAGATGTGGAGGGTTTCTAAGTATGAATGTAGTGTTTCCCCGACTGTGTTACTGTGCACCCGGATGTTGCTTTCTATCACCCTTGCCCAGGTGGAGTGTAAGGCTTCCTAGCTGGCTTCCTACACAGGTAAAATTATTGCAGACTCAACTCACTGACAAGAAATGAATCACTTCCCAGTGTGTTTTATAGGAAAGTTCAGTTATGATGAACACAACAGTATTACGATGGTCAAACCAAGCTAGTGAGAGAGAGAGTGAATGTGTAATGTGTGTGTGATACACAGCACATCAGAATGTACGTGCTTGTTCCTAGATGCAGGCAAAAAGTGGATGTAAACTATTTAGAGTTATCTTTATCATATTATACTCTCAACATTGCCTCCATGCAGAAAGAGAAGCCTGTTAGTAGGTCTTTAGCTTATAATAGAGATGGCAGGCTTGACTCTTGTAAAGGTGGGACATCTTTTCTCCTGCAGGATGATATTCATTGTTTAAAGGCATTATGATCATACAGTAGAACCGAGCAGCTGAAGGAGAGTAGGTGTTAGAAAATTGTTGGCAAAACATATACAATTTCAGACAGGTAGAAAAAAATAAACTCTGAAAATCTATTGGTCAGAAGAGCTAGGAATATAATTTAGTAGATTAAAAAGAAAATGTTCCCTCCAGCACACCTGAGACAAGCACTACAGAATTACTCGAACATGATAATTATGGCTAACAACAATGCACAGAGTTCTTTAAAATTAAGAAAATAAACAATAAGTATTCTTACTTATAAAACATGATACATTTGTGATGTAATGTTAATCAGCTCCATTCAGAAATTTTTTAATGTATGTACATATCTCAGGGTAATATATTGTATCTAATAAATGTATTAATTTCAAACTTTAAACATAAAGAGGTCTTAAAGAAAATTCTTCTTCAGTCATAAAGCAAAATGGTCTTTCACAGACCGAGTCCTACAAGGTAGCTTCTGTTTGAAAGCTCCTTGGTAATTCTCTTCTGGAATGTGCAGTATCTTTTTGTCATTTCCTAGGAAGATGTGTCATTGTCACATTATCTTCTCGTGAAAAAGTGAGAACTCAAAAACTTGGTTACAGATAAAGACAACTGATATTCTACCAGACACCTTTTGGCTCAGGTTTCACCCTGGATAGCTCCATGGCATCCTGTACCCAAAGTTATTCTTGGCCATAGCATCAACAGGAGCCTGGAATAGATGCCTTAATATCTTCTGAGTTTTCCGTATATCTGACACCATAACCTGACAGGCTATAGTACACACACAGATCGAAGCTAAACACCTAGCATTCTAGATGAAGACTTCCTAAGCATATTAACTCCAACTTACTGGCGGTGTCTGTTTATTGGCCATCAAGACACTAAGAGAACAGATATTTTCACCAGTGGCTTAAACAGATAGAGATTTAGTTTTGACAGGGTGGTGATTCTGGAGGCCTCTGGCTGCTCGGTCAGATTTGACAAAACACGATTTTGCCTTATTGCCCACAAAATGCTAGAACAGTTCACATCCCCATTTTTAAAGGTGAGAAGGGAAATGGTGGCATCCACTGGTCTTCCATTTTCCCTGGGGAAAGCAGAAACAGATCTTCCAGCTGACTTCTGAGCTTGGATCCTTTCATCAGGAGAATGTCATATGTCCCAATATGCTTCCAAGAAGTGACTTGGCAAACTGAGCTTTTCTCTTAAATCTTTTGCATCACTGCTCCTCCTCTCCAAGAGCTGTTTCTTTGATGTTGTTTCCTAGAGAAAAAGGGGGGTTATGTGGGCGTAACAGCATCACAGATGAAGGATGCTCCAAACCTTCACATTAAGTCACACACCACTGTTCACGTAAGACTGTCATTTAAGGCTTCAACATATGGGAAAGGGTTTGAAAGAAATCTAATCCATTTTTATTTTGTATACAAGAAAGCAGAGGGCTTGGGACATTTACTCTCAAGGTCAGATTACACCCATGTCTACAATTCCACTTTTCCCGCTGACATGCCCAGCTTCTCCATTCCTACCTCACCACTTTCTTCTGATTCTGTTCAGATGCACATTGCTGTTTTCAATAAATCTATAGAGCTCCACTATGCCCCTGCTCAAATTCTTTTTTAGAGCCCAATAATTGGAAGTGCTATCCTTGCTGTGGAAATGTCAACAAGTATTTGGCATGCAGGATTCATTCACCCATGAGAAGACAATAGTGTAGGCATCCTGGGTGAGACGTGGAGGCAGAGGGCAGCCTTCCCTGCGCTGCCTTCTCTCCATTTACGCCAGGAGGGGTGTGTGAGGGAAGGGCAGGCTCTGCAACTGATCACACTTGGCCATTCTTTTGTTCTCTCTGATCTCTTAGGTAGAATCCCTTTCATATTTCGAATATTCTCAGAAGGTAATAAATACTAACATAATATTAGTTTTGCATCTCTTTGTCTCCACAAATTTCCTGTAACCAGAGTTCTTATTAGATCTGCATAATACTCACAGAAAAGCAGGGTTGAAAAGCCACCCACGTTCCCCAACAGAAAACCTCCTCAGCAAAACTAATCACAGACTCGAGCGCATTTGGAATGGTTAACAGATCAAAAGGGAAATTAAACTCAACAGTGTCACCAATCCAAGACAATCAACATTGATTGTCACAACACGGACGTGGAAAGACTCTGTCCTTGAAGAAGGTTAAGTGCATGGAGTAGGCATGGTAGGATAGGTCCCTGCCTTGTCTTTAACTAATCACATGGCCTGGGGACATTGGCAGGCCATGTCTGGCTCTGTTGCCACACATGATGCTGAGATTTGTCTGTGGGCTGTTTATTCCCCTGTTTGTTTATTGCTATAATATTTGGAACATTCCTCACATCTATGCCTTAGTCTAAATGTTACCTCCTTAGGAACGCAGCCCAGAATTTTCTCACAAGAAGCATTTTTGTCTCTAAGTTCCTTTAATACTGATCATTCTTTATGATGGTATCATTTTATGTTAAGTGAGTCTGTTTTTCTTATTAAACTGAGAGAATGGGTACGGTGACCCCGTGGTGATTTTGGTGAATGGAATGAGAATAAAATCAAATTGTGGCTTTCACAGTTGTCTTCAGAGTGCTTTTTAAACGACGTTTGGCTAATTCTGCTTATCCAAGTCACTTTAGTTCTAATAATGCCCAATCTCTTTGTTGCTATTGTTGTAGTCTGTGTTGTATATACATGTGTGGCATGTACATGTGTGAATCAATGGCGTGTAGAGGTCAGAGGAGGGATTTGGGCTCTCTCTCTCTCTCTCTTTCTCTTATATATTGAGACAAGGTCTCATCACTAAAATCAGTACTCAGGATTTTGGCGGGAGTGGCTGGCCTGGAAGCCCACAAGATCTGCTTATCTTTCCCACATCCCCTGTTCCTGGACTACAAGCACATGCTTGTGTACTGAACATTTTATGTGGGTGTTGGGTATACAAACCTGGGTCCTCATGTTTGCAGAGTCAGCGTGTTCCTCACTGAACCATCTACTTAGCACCCCTAAACTTTTCTAAAGATTAGCAAACTTTGGGCATTCAAGATTTGATTTTCTTTACATGTTTCTTCCTTTTTTTCTAATTTTGCTTTAAAATTCAAGTCTCACTGGGCCATAGAAATCTGGCTTGAAATCTTTAACCCTTTATTCCTCTATACACTGGGCATGAATTTCACATCCCTTGCTCAACTTTTAATGAAAAACAAAATTGGAAAAATGTGAGTATCTCCTTAAGAAAGTAGTCTGGGTTCCAAATAAGATGGAAAGTAGAGTTCTTAACCCACTGAGCATGCCTTTATTCTGAGGCATCAGGAAGAAAGCACATGCTAGGCACGGGATTGCACAGTTCTAATCCCAGCCATAGCAAGGCTAAGACTGGAGAATTACAATTTGAAGGCCAGTCTAGGCTATACAGTGAGAACCTTTCTCAAAAAAGAAACAAATAAAGAAAGAAAAAATAGACAAACATAAAACAAGTCCAAAAGAAATGAAACTAATAAAAACTACTCAATGTTTCTTTTACAGGCAAACATCTTTGCCCAAAGTAATCACCTAAGATTTCCAATCTTAAAACAAAAATTTCCTGATTCTATCAATTTATAGTTGACAAGTTACCAAAAATTCACAAGTGGGGAAAGACAAATCTTTTCAACAAATGTCTAAAAAAATAAGTTGGATGCCCAAACTGATACTATATTATAGAGTTAATTTTCAGATCCGAAGTTGCATGATTCCTAAGAGTAAACATAAAGTTATGAGATTGGTCTTGGCACTGGTTTCATGAATGCGATTCCTAAATTACAAGCAGCAAAGGCAAAAGTAGATTAAAAAGAAAACCCTCTTGCACAGGAAAGAAAACAGTCAACAAATTAACAAGGCTATCTGCAGTCAGTCACAAAACAAACCACACAACAGGAAGGACCAAATACCTAAGGTAGGTAAGGAACTCAACTACTCAAAATAAGCAAACAAATAACTTTATTTAAAAGATGGACAAAGGCCATAAAAAGACATCACAACTCAAACAGACATCTGAATGGTAGACCTGCATACAAAAAAAAAATAGCAATAGCCATCATGTGTTTTTTTTTATCAGTCAGAATAGTTATCATCATAAAACCAGAAAATGTTGGTGATGTTGTACACTAAAGACATTCTGCAGGATATATCAAATCACAATGTTGTATGCTTTAAGAATGTAATGTTCTATATGCCAACTGTTTCTAAATAATGCTAAAAAACAAAAACAAAATAAAATCAATAAACAATATAAAAATAAAACCTTTCCTTTCTCTACTTTTAAACTAGAAAGAGTCTCTTTCCTTAGGTCATGCTAGAAACACCTCAAAAATTAGCTATGAAGAAGAAGAAGAAGAAGAAGAAGAAGAAGAAGAAGAAGAAGAAGAAGAAGAAGAAGAAGAAGAAGAAGAAATAAATACTCTTAAATGAAAGACAAAGGCATAGAGTTTACAATAGTTGAATTCTAACAAATGAAAAGGAGAGTTTCACAGTGGAGAGGGATGCTTGATATAAAAAGTACACAGGAAAATATCACAGTATAAATAAATGTGTGTAACCTCACAAAATTAATATAGTTTTGAGTAGAATAGTGAGGAGTAAAAACTAGCTGGCAATAACTCTTATTTCTTCAGCTGCATTAATGACTGAGCAGCGAGCTAAAACTAGAAGTATATTTACTCTGCAAACAAGCTTCTTGAACAAGGCATAAATATTACACTTGACAGTGCAATGTAACAGTCTTCTGTTTTCTCACTAGACAAAGATACCTATACATATTTCAGTACCACCTAGTTTCCTTCTGAAGGTCATGCTATACATGTTATTTCTAATTCTCAGAATTAAGTACATATTCCACCCCCCATGCGTGCGCGCGCGCGCACACACACACACACACACACACACACACACTATGTTATACCCCTTCAATAAAGCTGATGCTTCCTGAGCCGGAGGATTTATCATCTATTCTTGGCATGGACCAACTAGGGACTGGAAAATATGAAAGGATTTGCTTCCTGTGCTATAATGTAAGGAATTGCAGGGGGCCTGCTCCCCTACCCTGTGAGTGAGTTACTTTAGGGATCATGGACTCGCACAATCTCCATAAAGGCCCTTTCCAGAAAGAAGACAGATAGATAGTTAAGGGAACTGAACACATGCAACTTATAAACAAGGGAGTTAGTGCCAACACATGAGTCATCAGAAAGTGTGAATAAAGAGAAATGAGATTTTTTTATACTGTCCATAAACTGTACAACCCTGAAAATCATCTAGTACAAAAATCTGTGAAATTGATCTTGACATTTTCTGTATATATGAAAACTAAATGAGGAGCAAGTGAACTATTCTCTGGAGATGAAATTTGGTACCATCTAATCAAAGTGTCAGTACACACCCATGTACACATTTTTCTCTCAAGAATATCTTATGAATTTTGTAATTTCCAGGGTAACTAATGCAAGCTGACAGATGTTTGGAGATGTGCAGGTTCTTCCCTGGAAGCAGGGGTACCAATATTTGGAGATAAAAAGAAAGTCATGTGAAGGAAACCATAGCAACCTTACATTGACACATTGACTATGTAGATAATTACATGAATGGACCCTAAAACACATGGTCCAGAGACTATAGCTGTTAAGGATGCAGGGAGGAGTGGCTATGAGATAGAAGCTGGTGCCCAAGGCAACAAGTGACTTAAGAGAGGTCAATAGAAACCACAGAGAAGTGATGCTGCATTGACAGTCAGCTGGTCCACCAGGGACTGGATCAATAACTGGCATTGACACCCAAGAGCTGAAGACACTGATGGTCAGTACAAGATCTGTCTGAGGTCAGCAGGACAGTGGCTCACATACCCTACATACACTGGCATCCAGGAACAGTCAGGGGGAAGAACTGCAGCAGAGCCTAGGAACCATTGGCAGAAAGCAACTAGGAGGCTCGAGCAGAACTCTATGCAGGTGTGGCAGGCTCCTTCAGAAGGCTGCAGCTTACTGAACATAAGAAGACATCCTATCTTTCTTCCCCTCATGCACAAGTGAAGAGCCATAGCAGAGTCTTGAGCCAGCATAACCAAGGGGTCCTATCCACATCCCTGGTATGACCAAATGGACAAAAGGGCAGTACTGGAAAGCTGGGGCACATGTTCCCCGAAAGCTGCTACTGAGGTCAGTGGAAAATGCAACAAGGTTCCAGTTCTCTTCTTTCTGCAGAGAGCACTGCTAGACCCAAGAGAGCATGGAAGAGACAACTGAGAACTACAGTGTTCCTCTCAGCACAGCTGTCCCAGAAACTCAACCCAACAGGGAATTAGTCTAAATGCCACCACGCCAGTGCATATCCAACTCTGATTGAATAGTTTTAAACTGGAATTATAAATATCACCACCCTGATCAGGGCAGTGTGATGCATGCAACATCCTAGAGAAGGAACTTCTTGCAGAAATGTATGACAGTGGTCTTGCTTCAGAGTGAATAGGATTGGTGTCTGCTTCTCCCTCAGCCTACTACTGAGTATTCTCCTTTTTCTTTCTATCCACAACATTCATAGTTCTCTTCCTCACTTGCCCTGCTTTTGACTTCTTAAATATAAATATAAAAAAATGAAAACAAAATTAAAATAAATTTAAAAGACAGAATGTAATAAAAGAATATTTTTTTAAAAAAAAAATCTTATCACTCAGTGTTTCTTTCTTGATGGGATGGGTTTTGAATTCTTGCTCTCTGAAACTTTCATTCTAAAACTTCAATAATCTCTAAAACTTGTGTACCTTAATAATTCCTTAACTTTTTCTTTTTACTTCAACTTTTCTGCAGTTGATTTGATTCTAATCCTTGCTCTTTGGCTTCATCCTTAATCTTAGTAATTAATCTCTTAACTAGCACCTGCGGTGGTATGCATGTGAATATCCACATAGGCTCATAGGTTTGAATACTTCATTCCCAGCTAGTGGAACTGCTTAGGAAGGATTGGGTGTGGCCATGTTGGAGGAGGTGTGTCATTGGGGCTAGTTTTGTGGTTTCAAAATCTCACATCATTTCCAGCTAGTACACTGTCTCCTACTTGCTGATAAGGATGTAAACTTGTAGCTACTGATCTTGCATCATGTCTGCCACCTGCTGCCAGATTCCAAGTTGCATTGACCATGATATTTCATCATATCAATAGAAAGTAACTAAGACAGCACCATACTATCCTTGCTTGTTGTTCCTCCAACAATCTCAGAAGTTAAAGAGACTATTGCTTTTAACTGGCTAGTATGACACTTGCAGAGTGACCTATCCAGCACTTTTGGTTGCTTCTGCAATTAATATTCTACACTGAGAGAGATATAGGGGTTTTACCAGGTGCCCTGAGCAGATAAACTGAGGTTTAAATACTGAATTTCAAATGACTTTACTGCAAGCTATTTCCTCTTGAAAATGTTAAATCTTTTAATCGAAAGAATATGGCTGATTTTTTAAATTCAGTCTATAAAGGTCACTCAGATGGATGATGCAATGTAGTAATATAAGCAGCATGTACACTCCAGACAGCATGACATCCCCCTTGTAAATCCCAGTTCTACAAGAGGATGAATTAGATGAACACCTCATACAAGGTGTTCAAAATAGTAATTATAAGAATGTTTAATGCAATCAAAGAAGATACAAATAAACTCTTAAATGAATTCAAACAGAATATAAATTAGCAGCTGAATAAAATAAGAAAGTTAGTATAGGATATGAATTAGAAATCCAATAAAGAGAAATACTGAAAAATATTAAATGAAAATTTTGAAATGAAAACTTTAGTAATATAATAATAATAATAATAATAATAATAATAACAATGATAATGATGATAATTTCCCATGGAAACCCTTGGCAAAAGAATGAATCAAGTAAGAAAGTATATAGGCTATGGGATATACAGGACAGAAATTAGAATATTAAAGTATCTATACAGAAAAAAAATAATAAAAATATGAACACAAAATGCAAGCCCCATAGGAGATGACTGAAAGACCAAATATTAACAGGAATAGAAGATGTAAAACTTCAGGCTAACAGCACAGTCAAGGCATCCAGTGGAACCCGAGCAGAAAGTCATCAAATCTAGAGATGACCACCCAGATTCAGGAAATATACAGAAACTGAACAGATGAGACCAGAACAAACTTGCCCAGGTCATATCAGAGTTAAAACACTAAACATAAGGAATAAAGAAAAGACACCAGAAGCTCAATAGAGAAGAGTCAAGTCACATGTATGGGGGAAATCACCAAGATTACAGTACATTTCTCAACAGAAACCTTTAAAGCCAGGGGAGAGTGGAACAGTGGATACCAAGCACTGACAGACAATTGCCAACAGAGCATTATACCCAGCAAAATCATGTGTCATATCTGAAGGGGAACGTCCCATTATGAAAATAAGCAGAAGAAATTCAAGACCACTAAACCAGAGAATGTGAGATACAGAAAGGAATGCTGTGAACTAAAGACAAAGATTAACCCATGCAATGTGTTACAATAGACAACAAGCCATACTACAGTCATTAAGACACAGCCTTTAGAAGGAAAGTTAGAAAGATATTCCAAGCACGTGAAACTAGACAGCAAGCATGTGTTGCTGCTCTAGTGTTGTAAAGCAATAGTATTAGGAAAGAGAAAGAAGCCCTGGATACCTACAGCCCACTTTCTCAGCAGCAACTCCAAGGACAAACCCATCTAGCTGATACACCCATTCAATCATAAGTAGGCACAGCATTGGTGCGTACTGCCCTAATGAATTAGCTCCCAAATCCTTGAAGGGAGAAGTTAAAGTAAAAACAAATGTTAGGGTACATAACAAATGTTTGGAGGAAAATGACAAGGTGGAAAACACTGAGGAAGGTAAATAATAGGGCATGCATCCATTTGTGATAGAGTCAAGCTGATGAGTCAGAGGAAAGACAAAGTTATGGGTGGGAAATCAAAGCCAGTCTCAACAGGCTCTGACCAGCCCCTATGAAGTTCTCCTGTTACTCAGGAACATCCACAAAGTGCCATTATCCTCTTTCCTGGTAAACTTCTCAATTTTATAGTTAATTACACCTTCAGATATGTTTCTAAACTGAATGCATCTAATTAGACCAGACTGAAGTGAGGGTAAGAAGACTTCCACCTAGTCCAGGAAAGACACTATCCCAGATTGTACCATAAATTTAGGCAAAGGGAAGACAAATGGTTGGCCAAGATTTATAAGTCCAGGCACTGCTTTCAAATTTTCAGAAATAAAGCTTTACCATTTGCTGAGAAGAGGGAGAGAGACAGAGAGAGAGATCATGCACAATAAGGGAACAATTCATCAAGAGAAAATTACTATTCTAAACACATGTGCACAGAACACTAGCACACCTGATTATTATAAAATAAACACTATTGATCTAAAGATACAGATTAATTCCAACACAGTCATAGTAAACAGATTCAATAACCTACTCTCCACTGATAGATAGGCCATTGTTCTAGTTTGCTTCTCTACCACTATGGGTAAAACCATGACTAAAAGCAGGCTGAGAATGAAAGGGTTTGTTTTGACTTACCCTTTTTGGTCCATCATTGAGAAAATTAGGCAAGAACTTAAATAGAAAATGAGAGTTAATGGGGGCTGGAGAGATGGCTCAGCAGTTAAGAGCATTGACTGCTCTTCCAAAGGACCGGGGTTCAATTCCCAGCAACCACATGGCAGCTCACAACTGTCTGAAAATCCAGATCCAGGGGATCTGACACCTTCACACCAATGCACATAAAAATAAAGTTAAATAAACCATAAAAAAAGAAAGAAAATGAGAGTTAGTTACTAAAGCAGAAAACACAGAGAAAAGTTTATTATTGACTTCCTCCCATGGCATGCTCAGCTTTCTTTCTTATACAAACAAAGACCTCCCACTCAGGGGTGTCATCACCCACAGTGGGCAGGGCCTTCTCATGTCAAACACTAATCAAGAATCTCC
>JAQHUG010000105.1:1171457-1224250 GCA_028555095.1 Dicrostonyx torquatus | reverse complement strand
AATGGACCTATGAAGCAAGGTGGTATAGCCATTCTAATATCTAACAAATCAAATTAATCAAAAAAGAAAGAGACTTTCTTAACATTTATGCCCCCCAAACAAGGACACCCACATTTGTAAAAGAAACATTACTAAAGCTTAAATCACACATCGACCCTTTACACATTAGTAGTGAGAGACTTCATTAGCCATCTTTCTTATAGGGTGCAGATCACCAGGGAACCCCCTGAATAGCACAACCCACAATGGGCTGACCCTTCCTCAGCAATCACTAATTAAGAACATGCCCTACAGTTAGATCTTACAGAGGCCTTTTCTGAATTGAAGCCCCTTCCTTCCAAAAAGCTAGTTTTTGTCAAGTTAACATAATACTAGCCAGGACACATTAGTTCAAAGAGGAATGCAAATGAGACCCCTTCAATGATAGCATCCCACCCCAGTCAGAATGTCAGCCCTTTAAAAAGCGCACTACAACAACTTCTGGTGAAGATATGGACACATGGGAACCTTATTCACTGCTGGTGGGAAGTGAACTAGCCTCACCACTAGGGAAATCAACATGGAGTATTGATGTTGAATCTAAACTCAGAAACTAAAGCATGGAACTATTGTATGACCCAGCTATACAACTTCTATTTAAGCAAACGTTTTCAAACGCACATTTCATAAAGATAATGCTTATCAATGGTAATTGCTGCACTGCTCACAATAGCAAATTGAAAGAAATGATTTAGTTGTCTCTCAACACAGGGATAAAGAAAATCTGGTTTATATACAGTAGAATTTTGTTAACCCGTGAATGAATGAGGCCATGTTGTTTTAGAAAATAGATACAACTAGAGATAATCTTATTAAATGGCATCAGTCTTAGATACTATGAATGCTTTCTGTTATTTGTGGTTCCTAGACACTATAGTCCATAAAGCCAGGCATGAAAGTATATGAGAGACTACCGAGAAGAGCAACCAACCGAGAGGGCAGATGGGTGGGTGGGAAAGGGTGGATGATGGGAGGTAAATAGCACATTATTCACCTTCATGAAAATGACTTTATATAGCCCTGGATAAGAAAGTAAACATTTTTGACCCACAAAAAGTACAAAACTGCAAATAAATAAATAAATACAAGTAGCCAATATAGTCCAATATGTGAATGGGTAAATATATTCTGGTAGATACAGACAATGGAATACTGTCCAGGGCTAAAAAGAAATGACTTGTCAAGTTACTGAAGGCCTAGTAGAACTTAGTGCCTACTGCTAAGCAAACAAAGGACCGATGAAACAGATTATATACTGTACAGTTCCAAATATTCTGGAAAAAGTAAAAGTATGAGGAGCATAAAAAGGCAATCAATCCCCAGGGATGGCATGTGGGTAATAACTAGATGGGACACAGGTTACTACAGATCAGTAAAACTGTACGACTGTCATTGCAGACTCACACTGCGAGAAATCTCAAGGGCTAACCCAAAAGGTGAACGAATCCTAATACAAACTATAAGCTTTAACTACATTTTATCAATATTTTCTCATTGATTATAAGCATTGCAACACATTAATGCAAGTTGTTATTGGGAGGGAATCTGAAAGCAAGTGAGGTCCTGGGACCTTAGGCAGCAGTAAATATGCATTTTGCCCAGTGCCTTAGTGATTTTCTCTTTCTCTACTATACCAAAAAGGAAGGAGAAGGTTAGGGCTCACCCTAATCCTAACCAATTGTTTCCATGCCCATACACCCATTATAGCTATTCTTATGCTTATGGATAGCAGCAGGGTTTCCAATCCCTATACTCAGAAAGGATATATCAACTCCTTAGGTCCAGCAACAGAATAGTGTGAGTCACCAGAATGGAGATACTGAAACTCAAATGAAAAGTCAGACCCCTTTATGGTCAGAGGTCACCCAGCTCTGAGGCCATTCATTACCCACGAACTCTATAATGCTTGCCAATAAATGTTTCATTTTCACATTTCCCTGAGCTGTTTTCTGTCTTTAAGTTCTCTAATTGACAGAGAAAATTAACCCACTTAGCTGGTGTCATGAGATGGAAGGACTAGAAAGGGCTATGAAGAGGTTCTTTGAACAGCCCACTCCATTCCTCCATGGGATGGTTGGTGTTGACTGTCAACTTGACAGGCTCTGGAATTATCAAGAAGACAGAAGACAAGCCTGAAGGCACAGCAGTGAGGGATGATTTAGATTAAGTAAGCCTCTGGATGTGTCTGTGAAGGACTGTCTAAGGCTAATTGAGGTGAGAGCATCCGCCCCACTAGTGAATGGCACCATCCCCTGGGCTTAGGTCCTGCACTGCAGGAAAATTAGAAAGTGAACTGAGCCCTGGCACTCATTGCTCCCTGCTTCCTTTCCGATGACACAATGTGAGCAACTGTCTCAAGCCCCTGCTATGCTTGGGCTGTGAGAAAAAAAATAAAATTTTCTTTCTTTAAATTGTCTTCAAAGGGTATTTTCATGACAGCAACAGGCGCATAACCAACACACTCTGTAAGGCTGAAAGCTAAAAAGTTTGTTGCTTTAAAAAAAAATTGACTCTGTGGCACTAATTTAAAGAAAATGGGTAGAGATGTTTTCACAAATTTAAAATGTTCACAAAGAGCAATGGCATTCTTATATAAGGATATAAAAAGCAGTTGTTAGGCTAGTGAGAAGGCAGCCTAATTAGGAGGGAGATCAGCAAAGTGTGGCGTGTGGGTGAGAGGAAAGGAAGAAAGAGAAACCCAGGAGAGTCCCTGTCCATTTGAGAGTGCACCAAAACCAGGAGATAAGACACAACTAGCACTGGTATGTGAAGTAGGAAGCAAAACGAGCTGTGCATTACGGTGTGGGCGATGGGGAATGGAAGGCTAGCCAGTTATTTAAGGAATCTGAGTGACCTAAGTGGATAAAGTCTGGGGTATAAGAACAGGCTCTGGCAGAGGCTTGCTAAGCAGTAAATTCTCCCTCTTGGTCAATTTCTCTATCAGGAAGGTTCCAAACAGGGCCTGCAAACCGAGTTGCAGTTCAAATTTTTAGAGTGGTTTGTTTAACAAATGGGTTCTGAAGAACTGGATACTATGTAACCAACCCCTTTGCAAGCTTCTGCCAGTCAAGGAAGAAAGTGGCTGAGAAGGAAGACAAGATACTTGTCATATATCTACAATAAGATTATCATTCAGCTTTTGAAAGAATTCTGCAATATGGGGCTGGACAGATGACACTAGAGGACATGACACCAAGTGTAAGCAGTCACCGAAGGGAAAAGTACTGCACAGATCCTTTTATGAGTCTCTGCTTTCACAGCAGAATATCAGTCTAGATAGTTTATAAAAAAAAAATCAAGGTTTATTTTTTTTTTACAAGTCTAGAGACAAAGTATTCCAAATTTCAAACATAATTTGCCAAGGGCTATGCCCTGTTTCCAGGACATAGTCTTGCTTACTGAGTCCTCCAGATGAAAGTACCTTCACCTGGCAGAGGGCAGAGAAGGAAGTAAAGCAACACCCCCCACGAAGCCCTTTATCCAGTTGTATTAATCCATTATGAGGTCGGCCTTGTGGACTAAACAGCTCCCAAAATACCACAGCTCCCAAAATACCCCACCTCCCAAACACTGTGGCCCTGAAGACTATATCTGGAGCACATTCATAAAGAGCATCAGGAGAGTGTAGAAAGAACAGAGGCATGGAGAGGGCGAGGCACACCAGTAGGAGGAAGGCTCCTTGTAAGTGCTATGGCTCTGATCAGAAACTGTTGCAGCTCTGAGGGGAAGGAACTCTCAATGGAAATGTTGCTGCTCTGAGGGGAAGTGTATCTTGGTAGTTCGGAGCCAAGGAATACCACAAAGTCACACCACACAGCAAACCTCACACAAGGGGTTTATTGGGAAAGGCACACGACGAGGGCAGCCTCTGCCTGGGTGAGGAGAATCAAAGTACTGACTGGTAAGGAGGGTTTCTTGGGCAGGAGGAGCTGCCTAGAGTGAGTATTGGTGGGATTTCAAGTCCTGAACTTGGTGCAAGTCCAAGGACTTGGTGGGATTTTGAGCTCATGGATTGGTGGATTTCCAAACTCAGAGATTGGTGGGCTTTCAAACCAGGAAATGTGCTCTGACTTTTGACCCTATACTCATCAATGCATAAATCTCAATTATTCAAGATCAATAATTTCTAGAGAATTGGCAGGCAGTATTGTGCCCATAGGTAGTAATCACAAACTGTACTCTTAAAACCTTTTCAGAGCTGGGTATAACAATGTAAACCCCAGTCTCAGCACCTGAGGCAGTAGGAACAGGAGCTCTGGTCTACTGGCACTAATAAAAATTTGCCTCAAAAAGTAGAAGGGGCCAAGTGTGATGACATTCACCTTTAATCCCAGCACTCAAGAGGTCAGAAGCATAGGCAGGGGATCTCTGTGAATTCCAGGCTAGCGTGGTCTACATGGAGAGTTTCAAACCATCCAGAGTTACCAACCTAACCTTAAGAACAAAATAAATGAGTAAATAAATATTCCAGCTCAGGTTGCAGAGTTCATCATAATAAAAAGTAACAATACAAGATTCCTGCTGGTTAATAGGTAGTACATGTCTTAAGCAATCATTATTGATAAGCAAATATTTATAATATCGATTATAGCCTTGGTTTTTGACATTTAAAGCAAGGCATAGCAAACACTTAAAGAATATCTTGCTAGTGGGCACAAAGATATTTCTATACTTCTATTCATTTGAAAAAAAAACACCCAATCTAAGACCCAACTGTATCTGCTATTTCAACCATCCTACCTGCTTTGCTTTCACAGCTTCCTGGGGCAATGATGTAGGGTGGTGGTGTTTTAGGTTGGTAAGTGAAAACCAGAACAAGACAGAGCTTCCAGAAGTCAGTGGCTCCTTGCCCAGAGGTGGTTTGTAGACAGTGGGAACTGGCTCACAGAGTCATGTGAACCGTTCTAGATGTTCATGACGCTTTGGATGACACTTTTCTGACACACCTGTGGCATGGTGCAAATTTTGGTAGTGGTCAAAGCCTGGCTGTGAACTAAGGTTCCACGTGGTTTTGAATCCAAAGACTGTTTCCTTCCTAAGCAAACCCCTGAGAAAAAAACTTATAAACAGAAATCAAATCTTTCCTCATGGGTGGCTTCAGAGAGGAAGGGAAGGTGGGAACAAAGGGTCTTCTTTCTCTACTGAGATTCCATCACTCTCTGGACATGTGAGTTTACTTCTGCCAGTGTTTCCCCTCCCCAGGAGACACTCGTGGGTAAGGAGAGGAGAGCATCCTTTACCTGGCATCTCTCTTGGATCTGCTGATTTTCCTGGGATCCTGTACTGGTATCCAGTGTTGTTTACTGACTGCTGACTATTGTGGATTACTGAAAGAATGCAGGATGTCCATGAATGAACTCCACTCAAAACTAAACAGACAAGTACCAAGTGCTTTGGATGGGAGTGGGGGTTCATGGTTCATCTTTCTAAGATACTATTCCCTGACTTCGTTCACATCAATTTAAAAGTGACCTCATCTGAAAGGGCATCCTGGTCACTGTGTATGAGCGGCGTGGTTTGGCATGTTTCACCTGTGGCTTCACAGCATTGTCTACTGCTCACATGTCACATGTGTGTATTACAGGAGCAATAACAAACACAGATATGAGTTCCCAAAGAGCCTAATGGTACCCAAGTGCTAGAAATAATCCTTGGGACACAGCAGTCACTAAGTAAATATTTGTTTAAGAATGAACATGTCCAGCCTATAAAGTATCTTAGCCCTGTAACTGTGAGCATTTCATCCCTATTTTATTGCCAGTAGGATATAGATTAGAAATACTCATTTTGTCTACCTTCTAGACTCATCTGAGATGTCAATGATCTGAATTTATGGTGTTCTTCTGTCTCTCTCAGAGAAAGATCGATCCTATCATAACAACATTGAGAGATGCAGAATGCCTAAACAGCTAAGGCAGGATCTGTGTTGCCCAAATTCCGGAGTTGATCTGAGATGGACAGTTTCAGTCTTGAGTTCATGATTCATCAACTGTAAGGGACACTGAGTGGTAGAATCATGGAGCAGCAGAGGCATAGCCTAAGAGTTATAAAACCTCCATCCCCACTCCATCCCAGGAGTCCCACATTCTCATTTGTTACCCTGCCTTGGGTTCAGTTCCTCCCTCAAGCGTTCTAAGACTCCGTGACTGACTAGAAGAAGTAGCACATGGGGCTCTGGGTTGCACACTTAGGAGCAGAGTTCACTGAGTGAAAACTGAGTCTGTTTTATTGGAATTTGTGTCTTTTTGCTTGGCTGTCACTCTTCACCATCCCCCACCTTGGTTAGTATGCCTTGACCCTATGCCGTTCACTGAGGACTGTGGTTAAAATTCTGGAAGTTGCATTCTGCTCTTCGTTCTCAGCAGTGCTGGTGATACCAGTTTACCAATGGAAAAGCTCAGAGGAACTCACAATTTCACAGTACCCCTTAAGCAGTTCCTTTCTTCTGGCCCCCATACATTCTTAAGGATGGACAGACAGCACTATCAGACAAAAAAAAAAAATGAGGTTGTGAGGCCTCATTGCTGAGGACAATAATGTGATAGGTGACCACAAATGGAATAGAGCCTCTATTAAATTAATGTCTCCTATAAGCCATCTTTTTTTTTGCAAGTATAAAATTACTTTTTATATATCAAAGTTGATCATGAACTCAAGAAAATTCTAAATATTGAAGAATCTTTTAGGGTCAAATCATTGTTTGGTTTATGCTACATTTGTATTAGCTTTGCTTCATATGTCACGTATCTGTTATAATAGGATTCACCTCTATTTAATGTGTTTAATTACCTGCATATATGGATCATTAAGAGGTGGGACTCTAAGGGATCCTCAGCTCATTGGGGCATGCTCTCTAAAGAAGTGAAAGTAATTCTGATTTGACTCTTGAGCTCTAACTGGTGATTGATTATAGGAGCATATTCAATTTCTGGATCAATTTTCAGCTTCTTGTTTCCTGATGTCACCCACTATGAAGTCCATGTTTGAATCAGGCTGATAAGAACACCATGTCTTCAAATCTTTAGAAAGCTAAATAAACTCCTTTTCTTTATAAAGTAGCCCACCCCAGCTATTTATTATAGAAATGAAAAAATGAACTAACCCAATATATTTTCAGCATTTAGACTGCCTAGTCTAAATGAGTACAAATGGGTAAAGAAATCTCGAGGCAATTTGGGGGAAGAGGATCAATCACATAGCTTCAACGAACATTAGAACTTATAGAGAGGAAAACTTAAATTTCTTCCCTTATAATACTAAGAATGAGAATATGTACTCCATCCACAAGATTGCATGAGGAATAAATTAAATACCATGTGTAAAAGACCCTGCCACAATGTCCCAAATATGGAAAATATCTACTGACCACACGGTGCAACTATACAATTTTTTCTTACAATTATGCATGAATAAACTGTCAGTGACATAATACATATAATAAAAACCATGTAACTATTCATATACTAGTTGTATTAATTAATTAATATACTATTAATAAGCCTAATGGCTACAATGAGTAGAACTTCTGGTCGCTAACTATGTTCAACACTGCAGGTTTCAAGTTAATCCTATGTCTTCTCATTGGCACCAGGAATACTCAGTGAGAAATACGGAGTATTCTTTCCATGTTTATTCCTTCTCAGCTATGAAATAAACTCAGAATAAGGTGTCCAAGACTGCCCAATGGTATAGGAAAATCATATAGATAGAAAGAATGTAAAAAAACAAATGTGTCTGGAAGAAAATGCTCCATATTCATAGACTGAGTCTTTTGGTCAGACATGTGCTACCTCCTGTGTACTAACAGAAGTGTCTTCTCTGGCCATCAGTGGGCATCCATTGCATTATTTCACTGATATCCTTCTAATATGCATAAGTGGTGAAATTCCCACAATTCCACGGTTCCCCAGTTCAGGTTCTCAGTGGTCTATTTAAGAAGCACTCTTCCTTTGGAACAGATGGCAGACAATTTGCTCTAGTTTAAACACTAACTCAGACTCTGGGATGAGAATAGTGGCTGCATTCCTGATTCTCAAAACCAAACCCCTCTGGTTTGTACGCAGCTTAGCACAAACCTGTAAAGAACAGACTTCTGAACCAAGTGTGTTCTTAGCACAGACATTATTTCAACATCCAGTGATGAAATTCACACCCATGCAGACCCTCAGTGGCAAAGGCCGGTGTTCCACAGTGAAAAATAAATTGCTTTTTATATGTGTGTGTGATCTGTGATGCTTAATAAGAACAATTAAAAAGAAAAAAAAACCCACCTCCTTTGTGAGATGGAGTGAGAGGATGCTTCAGGCTTTCCCCACAGGAACTCTACTTGCTGCTATTAATACAATTAACCTTTCATTGTTAATGGCCAAGGTCACTTCCCTTGAAACCATCAGGCCAGTTTCTCACTTGAATGTGTGTGCTTTTACTATCCCCCACACCCCACCCACACCAGGGTCCTGTCTGTAATCTGTAATTCCTGTTTGCTGGGCTGTGGGTGTTCCAGGACATCCCCTCACAGTTATGAAACTACTGACCGGTGGAGCCTTCTCTGCAGATGGATTTCATTCGGGACTTGAGCTATTATATTAATGGGTTTAATTTAAACAGGACTAGCCTCGCTGGCCAAATTACTGCCATTTAAATCAATTGGTTTAGGGGAAAGACAGCCTGACCAGAGCTATTAGACTTCAATTTATTACTGTATCGGCTTTTAAACCGGGCAGAGTAAGTTTGCTAATGTCTGTCCTCTGTCCTCTGAGCTCAAGTGCAAAACAAAATAATGAGATTCGCTGGAGTTTGAAAAGAAAAAGAGAGAACGTGAAAAAATATATATTAATTTTGAGTCACTGTCTCATGAGGCCAGACAAGGTGCCCCCCATAAGGAATCCCCACCATGAGACCCTATAGATATAGTCTTTGATTTTCTTCATTAACTGAGATTCAAATGACCTCACAGACATATTACTTTAAAAAGCCTTTTTACTTGGATCTTTCCTCTTCATGAAAAAAATAAGCACCGCTTTTTTTCCCCTCTCACGCACATTTCAAATAGAGAGGCAAAAGGGGAGAAAATGCTTTAGATGTGCTCTTTGATTTTTTCCAATCTCGCCTGAATAAAATGGAATGAGAAATCAAGAACACTCAATTAATTGCAACACTGGGTGTCACTAGGAGAGGGAGGGGGAGATGAAAGGCGCATTAGAGATGTGCAGCCTTAACAAATGCATGGATTCAAAGAAGGAAGAAGAAGGGGAAATAAAAAAGCGTGTCTGTATTTTATTGCACTCCGTAAGCTTTTCGCTTGTATTTATAGCTGCAATTATATCTCAATGAGGTTTGTCTACAGTGTTGGCTTCACGCTAATTTTCCCCCTCACTGCATTCTTGGAATAGGCTCGGACTGTTTATGAACCAGACATATTGACCTCATTTACAGCTAGCAGTTTAAATCCATAATTTTTCCACCCACAATCCCTCTTTGACATTCCGGCGGTGCGGCCGGCTCAGCGAGACTGAACTAAAAGTCTCACACTTCATTGAACACCATTATGCGGCTTTATGCTTATGAGCCTGTTTCCCTCGGCTGCCTTTCAGCTTTGCTGGAGATCCGTTTGGCCACAGGCCGGCAGTGATTAAGTGGAAGAATCCAATAAATCACCCTGTCAGCCAGCAGGCTCTCCTCACTGTGTCTACACATCGACATTTGGATTTGCGCCTCTCTCCTCTCTCTCTCTCTCTCTCTTTTGATTTTCTATCCCTCTTTCCCTCTCCTCCCCTCTTCCTACAGTACCATTAAAACACCTCTTTCCCTTCCCACAAGGTGAACTTGAACTGCTATTGTGAGCAGGGTTCCCTCTGAGTTCTCTGGGGAGACAGGCTCCTTTGATTTGCAGTTCCCAGGTCCTGACTTTCCCTCCCCTTTCTTCCAATTAATTCACCCCTTAACTCCTAGGCCTTGAGGAGGGGGACAGACCAGCAGAGGAAGAGGGAAAGAGAGAGAGAGGCAGATGTTGAAGAGAAAATGCCCCAGCTTCCTGTCTACTCCCAAGCCACTGAAGAAGCCACAGTACCAGAAGGGGAGGGGAAAAGAGCTGTGATTCTCTAGGCTCACAGGACAGCTCTGGTTGATCCTCAGAAAGTCCTTTGGAACCAGGTACTTCCTAGGGATTGCACATGCTGAGTCCGCCATTAATAGGCCACGCCCAGTCATTCCAAAGGGTTCCAGGTTCTGTCCGGAAGAAGGGTTATGGGTCCAGCTCAGGCCTGTCTAGCCTTCTCCGGAATCATCAGTTGTGGGTGCAGTCATTAAGTTCCCCTCTGTTCTCACGGGTGAACCGAGTTTGTGAAACAGCCTCTCCTTTGACTTGCCTGGTAATTTCCTGACCCTGTCTCTTTGGTATTCTCCCCCCATAGCCACAGTTGTCTTTTGTCTGGGATTATTTCTGCACTGTGAGCACAAGCATTTGTTTGATGTCCCAGACATCAAATATACTGTACACTCTCTGAGTGGCCAAAGGATGTGGGATTCTTGCTTTTGAAAACTCCACTGGCAGAAATGACAAAAGGCGGTATGAACTCCAGACACAAAAGATGGGACAGAGGATGATGGGACCCATCTGGGGTGGGTATGTCCTTCCCTCCTCCTTAATATCATGGAACAGAGAAGTGTCTTGGCTATGCTGTGCATATGTGTAACAGCAGGAATGGCCTGTGAGCCAGAAAAGAAATCGATATAGTCACCAAGGGGTGGCCTGCCTTTGTTATGGACTTCCAGTCTGCACTGGATAGGAGGAAGCTCTTGCAGGAAGACAGGGAGCCTTTGTATCCAGGCCTCCACCTCCTAACGGATGTGTCTCTAACTGGATGTTTGCATTTTTGTAAGTTGCCTTCTGCCTTTTGCAAGTTAGCTACACGAATAAGCAGATCATCAGAACATTAGAATGAAACTAAGGAAGGAAAAGTCTCAGCGTCTTGTGCACAATTCCTAGTAAATAGGTCCAAGTACCTGCCATGTAACAGGAAGTTAGCAAATGGAATTTCTCCTAAACGCCTTGTTAGGATTTTAAAGCTACTAAGCCCGCAAACTTGTATTTTGAAATCTTAACTCCTTAGGTGATTGTCGTAGGAAATGGGGCTTGTGAAAGGCAATTGGGTCATGGGGGCGGGACCCTCATGAATGGGATTATTGCCCTTACAAAAGAGCCCTAAAGAGCTCTCTAGACCTCTTTTCACTATGTGAGCACACAATTAGAAGCTTGGCAGTCTGCAATACCAGAAAAAAACGTCCCTCACTCCAGTCCCAGACTTGCAGGCTCCAGAATGGTGAGAAATTTCTACTGCTTACAAGCCACACAGCCCGTGGCACTTTATCATAACAGCCTGAGCTCGCCAAGACCTTTTTCTACACAGTGATGCATGTAAATGATACTCAAGAGAAATGGATGTGGCCCTTCAGGAGCAGCAGCAACCATAGTCCATTTACTTTCCCAATTGAAGAGCCAGTATCTCCTCTACCCCGCCCCCACCCCTCGCTTCCTTGGCTCTCTCACTCTTTGTTTAGTACCTGTCGGTACACCATCATGGATGAGTGAACACATAACCAAAATCCAAATCCCCGTGGGGAAGATGAACCTCATCCCAATAGTGGCTGCTTTGACAACATCCCAGCGATGGAAGCATGGGGAAGCAGCTATGGGAAGGATGCTGCATTCAGCCCTGTCCCCATTTCTGAAGATCACAGAAGGGAAAGGATGCCCCCTGATAATACGTAGCTCAAGAATCTTTCTTGCACAATCCCCTAGGTTCTCAGAATTTGAAATTCTTCAAAAAATATAAAGACTGTCCACAAATTGTGCATACGCAGCCAAGAAAACAGGTTCTGTGTGTTACTCAGTTATTGCCGTAATTGCAGAGATATAGGGCAGGGAAGCTTTTATTTCAAAAGCTATCTGTCAAGTATGGAAATTTACATGATGCTCAGGTAACCTCATTGTCAAAGGCATGCAAACTGCACCTGCTTTCCAAAGAAATAATAGTTATTGCATGAATCAAGTTTCCTCAGACTGACTCAGTTTCTCTGTAATAGCAGAATAATAAAAGTATTTGTTACCTTGCTGTGGTGAACGGCTCTTTTGAGAAAGAATGATATATGTAAAGTGCCTTGAGTCCCTCACAGAGGAGGTAATCTTGGAATTTATGTCAGCATTATCATTAAACCTTTTCTCCCGGGGACTCAATATTTTTCAATATTGTCTCATTGATTCCAGCAGTCTCATAAACAGGAGGAACAATAGAAAAGAGACAGGATCAGTCAAACACAGGGCAAAGGGCTGGGATTGTCGTTCTAGTTCTTCGTCAAACCAGCTCTGTAATCTGAAGGAAGCCCCCATGACTCTCTGCTCTTTCACCTGTAAAATGAAGACTGCGCTGAATGATGACCAAGGTTTTCTCCATAATGCTAAGTGCACTGACAGAAAAAAAGAGAAGCATTCATCCCGGATGGTATAATTCTGCACAATAGCCTCCTCCTAAGACTCTTTACATCTGGGTTTTAGCCACATGCTCTCCATGGTCCTTATGTCAATGGTGAGTTAGTCTTATTTCTCTACTCTTGCCTGGCAGCACAGGCATCATCCAGTTTCATGTTTGGCCTTCTCATCTCTTCCTCGTTCCATCTCCCCAGCTTCATGGGCTTCTAGCTGGACTATCACCTTTGTGTGGGGAACTGGTTTCTCTCTCCAGGCCTGACCATCTTTTCATAATCCATTATTCCAACTACCTATGAAATATATTTCTACCAACACCCCAAGTTCCACAATGGAAGAGAATAATCCTAACTCCACTGAATCAACTGAAATTTGTAAAAATAAACAGCACAGATGTGTATACAGTAAAGGGCATAGCATAAGGATGTAATTTGATGCAGAGCCTGGGACTGGCAGAGTCGGATAAACTGCTTGCTGTATGTGCCTGGTTGAATCTAAAGTTGAAAGCAGGCAGACTGACATTTTAAAAGGGAAGATGGACATGGCCATGGGGCAAGGGTAACTGGGGCAGAACTAGATGTCATATCTGCATTTCACTGCTGCAGGGGCTGCTCTAAGTCATCTGAAACCGATGCCTTTCTCTGTGGAGCTGTGTTTGCTCCTGGCCCAGGGCTAGGAGCAGGTAAAGGGTAGACAGAGCAGCAGATATGTGTTCCAATAGAGGCATCCAGCAAGTGATAGATCGCCAGCAATATTCGGGAGCTTCATGTTTATCATCACCCAGCACCAAACTTCAGAGCACTGAGTACACAGCTCTGGCTCACTCCCACTCACAGAGCTCATGTAGCTGGGGCCTGACTCTTGAGCAGTGCTGTCATCAGATGGGGAAGGGAATTCTGCAGGAGTTAGGAAGGGAAAGTTCTCCAGCCTTCCCTGCATTTCCTGCATCTGTTTATGCACCATCTTTCCCTTATGACACCTCAAACCATGAACGCATATCATTCCAACATCTATCCAACTTCTAAAACCAATACAATCTACTCTCAAAATAACTTCCACCATTCATTACATCCTCGTGTTAAATTTCTGCGTACCATGATTGGCAAGCAATTGAGGCTTTTATTATCTCTTATCTAGACCATTATACTAATCCCAAATGGCAGCCAGATCCAGACTCTCTCCTCTCCCTTCAGGTTATGTGCAGTTACAAGCATCTCCTCCTCCCCCCGCCAATAAGACCTCAAAGATCCCATGGTTTAGAGACAAACCAGCTCTCATGTCTGCTCTTTATAACAGTTATGGTCAAATTGATTTTTCCAATCATATTCTCCTCAGTAGTATTTGTGAATTTTGTATTCTGTCCACTATCTCATCATTCCCTTTTCCAGATTCTATACCCTCCTTTTCCCATGTCATTCCTCCTAGCTGGATAAGATGCCACAAAGAGGATGGGATGCATTTGTCCAGGTTCCAGGTATTTCTATAATTCTGTTTTCTAGATATCTGTAATTGTTTTCAGCTCTGAAAATCTGAACTGACTTATCTTGACTCTTTTTAACAAAGATTATGTACGGAGTATATATATCACATGAACCCCAATTGTATTGTTGAGTTTTAAAAATTAAACTTTATCTTATCTAATTTTTCTAGGGCCTGTACACAGTGGGAGATCAGTAAAGACTTGTTCCATGAATGGAAGATGCATGGGTTCAGAATTTCAAAGATGATGTACTCAGGAAAAATAGCTCAAAGGACCCAATGCTTCAGTCTTAGACACTTTTACTTTGAAAGTATATTTCCAAGTAAAATGTTGGTGACAACTATGCTATCTAAGACTCAAGTGAGACTTTCATAATATCTTACCTCGATCATTGTACTAGTGCCCAAACACAGCCCAATCCCGATGCTTTCTTCTCCCTTCGGTTAATGTGCAGTTATAATTGTCTTCCCTGCCAGTGAGATTCCACACACCCACTGTCTCGAAGCAAACTCCGACTTGTGGACACTCAAAGCCTAAACTTAGTACCACCTTGAATATTGTGTGTTGGGCAGGAAAATACTGGTTGTGTGGTTAGAAGGCTGGGTGTGGCAGAAGGCAGGGCTTTTCTGCAGATTCTGTGCGTTACTATGTCCACCATGATGGATTACCCTCATACCTGTGTAATGTTCCTCCTGATGACACAAGTTTGAACTGTACCTTGAACCTTGCTGTTAAGAGCTTCAAAGTTAATGCTGGAGTTTTGCTGAATTAGCTACTTGTTCTACAGTCATGCCTGCACAAACCAGTTTGTAGAAGGAAGCAGAACTCATCAGTTCAGTTAGATAAGAGCCAAAGACCACCACTTCCCAAACTAAACTGAGGGTAAGAGAGGTGGTCTTTCCAGAAAAGAATTGCCACAAGAGAAGGAGGCCAGTTAGAATTATTTCAGGTGTTCTCTCTAGGATCTTAGAAAACAGTGGCTTGAAGACTTCTGTTACTTTTCATATTGATACATACCCGTTAGCTCTCTCTCTCCCATGCCATAATTCTTTCACTATTGACACACATTTCCTAGGGAAAATAACAAAATGCTATTTCTTGTCATTTGGGCCAATGAAAAGAGATGACATATACCTGTCAGTTCTAAGTTCCTAGCCCAGTGATCTAGGATAGGCATGTGACATTGCCAGACTTGACCTGATATAGAGTGTTCATTCCAATTATCAACCAAGTGGTCATTTTTTAAAAAAAATATAAACACTCTGAGTTAATTATATATTCTGCCTACCTTGAAAGGAATTTGAGGTGAGCTCTCAAGCATTGGCATCCAGGAATCATTTGCATGAGACTACGGTATTAATTCTTACCACTTGTATTGCACCTCGAGTCTTCAAGACACTTCACAACCATTAACTAATTACTCTTCAAGATGCTCTCTGGAGGTGGATAAGTATTACCTGGAGTTGCAGATTGGGAGCAGAATGCCTAAGAGAGTGTACAACCTCCAAGAAACCCATCAATACATCCCGTTACATTCCTCCTTTTTTTACATTTTTTTTCCTTTGTGTGAAAGTACTGTGCAAAGAAATCCCAGGTTCCTCCATACCAGAGAAAACAGCAATATTGTATTCACAAACTGCACAGGGGCTGGCTGCTGCCAAGAGGGCTACTTCCTTTTCTAGAGTGTTTCCATCGATGGCCATGAGCATTGCCTGATTAGACGCCCACAGTACATGTGTGGGGAGGAAAAGTAGATTCCTAAGAGTGTTGTCCACCCACCAGTGAAAACAGAAATAAACCTAGAAGTCTATAGCAAGGAGAAGGAAGGATAGCAGAAATGGAAAGAGAGAAGGGAGAGGAAGAAAGCTTGGTTGACTTCCATGTGAAAATGGTTAATGGATTCATGTTAACGGGAAGATACCAAACAACCCTTTCTGAGGACTTCGAGGATTTCTCAGGTAAAAAGCACCCATTTTGCTGCTTGGCCAGTGACAGTCAGTCTAAGTGGCCAGGTCCCAGTTAGACATCAGATTATTCTGTTGCTCTGCGTGCTTTCTCTCTCTTCTCTTCTCACCTGCCCTAGAATGAAAACCACAGATCCCACGCAGGCCACAGAGAAGAATACAAACATCCTGATAAAGTGCCTTGCAGAAGCAGGATCCTCCAGTCCTTTCCTTCTCTAACCAGCAGCATCTTGTACCTAGAGATCAGGTGGCTGCTCCTGGCTCTCTACTTTTCCCTGTAATTCAAGCAAGCTATACGTCTTCCTAACTGAAGCACTCATAAGGCGTGAAAATGAAGTCCTGTAGGGAACTCCTTCTAATTGCCAGAGTGAATCACTTTCCTCTCCAAGCAAAGAGGTTTCTGTTGGTGACATTAGAGAGCAGGCGCTTGTCTGTATTGTAACAGCTTAATTATAAGTATGGGTATAATCACACAATCTGTCATTATACCTTTTTTCACCCTGAGAATTTGTACTGCAATCACCATAACACTGTAACAACATGAACAACAGACTGTCTGGCCTCCCTGAGATCGTTTCCTTTGCCATGCCTGGTGGGGATGAGCAGGCAGATTTGGATGGAAGAGCAACAACCGCCTATCTAGCGCGCGGGGTGGGGGTGGGGTGGGGGGGTGGGGGGCTGAGTCTTTCACAGGGCTTCCTGTTCATTTGGCTTCCACTAAAGGACAGTCAAGTCCCTCACCCTCCTTCCAGCCCAGAACACCCTCCCTCTGGTTTTATCTGTTTGAAAATTGCACAAGAAGAAACTACCCTTCTGCTATTTTATACCCAAACCAAGTGAAGTGGAAATTGCGTGAGGAAACCTACCCATCTGTTATCCCTCAGCTCAGCAGTGGATAGAATCTATTACAATGTGCATCCTGCCCCCTGCCTCTGCCAGGCAGCCTGTGGGGTGATGAATGGGTGGGGAGAGAGCCTTGTGTCTCAGGGAGGGGGTGATTGCCTCTGCAACTCCAGCCACAGAACTAGCAAACCCACTCATTACACAGCCCAAAGTGGGCAGATACAAAACCACAGTGCCTGAGGAGGAGAAGGAAAGGTTTTGCCACTGATGGTTGGGCAGGTGGCTTACTGCCCGCACCAGGGGCTCCACTATTCCACTTAATTCCTAGGCAAGGTCACAAGCAGAGATGTGTTGTGAAAAGTTCAGAACCCACCTGCCCATGCCCAAAATCAAATTTCAAAGGGATACTGTCTTTCTATAAGGGCTCAAGTTCAACACTTAACTGTGGGAAGATGTCTTGGCAATGGCTCCAGGGCTAGAGAATAACTAACTCCTGTGAAACAGTTCCTTCTTCAGAACAGAAGAATTTTGTCATCATGCTCTGTTTCACATCTGGGAGTCTCGTAAAATTAGCTTGAGTACCCATCCCTACCTAGCTGCTCTGGGTCTGTCTGCATGGAGGCTTCTTTTGTGAGGAAATGCTTAATTGCTTCCTGAACTTGTCAAGGATGAACCACAGAACCAAGGCTCATGCTTCAAATGCTCTTTGTCTAATGCTAATGTCGTTCTCCCAGAAGTTATGGCTACTGTTTGCTTTTGAATTTTCTTTGTTCCATACATCAAACATGAAGCTAGAGAGCCCATTCTCACTCATAGGTAAGATCTCTCCCTGGCCTCAAATACAGTGGAGTTGGGTATGATTGCATCATACCCACCCTCCAGCCTCAAAGGAGATAAAGCAATTATCTCTTTCCTTTGTTTATATTTTTATTTACTTTTATTTTGTTGTTATTTTGTTTTGGCGCATTCTCAAAGTGTACTACAGGCCTAGAACTCACTATGTAACTGGGACTAGCCTCAAATTCATAGCAATATACCTGCCTCAGTCTCCTGAGTCCTGGATTACAGGAGTAAGCCATCTCACTAATTTATTTTTTTATTTATCCAGTTGAAATTCATGCCAAAATTATTGAGGCTGACACACCATCTCCTCGAAACAAAAAAAGAACAGTTTATAAGATACAAAGGCTGAGAACATGTTAGTGTCACATGTATGAATTCGTTATTCTGACTTCATAAGGATGTACTTTTGACTTATCATTGATTCAATATGCTCTATCATCTATGCTTCTTTTCTGAGTCAAGTATTTTCTAATTGGGCATAAAACTAAAAACAAAATGGATACAGTCCCTGCCTATATGAAGTCCAGATCCACTGAAGGAAGTAGTCAATAAAGTGTTTAAGAATAGGGTAAATTGGGCTAGGATGGAGAAAGAGAGGAGAAAGAGGACACGGAGAGAAAGAGAGACTATTTAGGGCTAGGAAATACAATGATGGATTAAAAGAAACTGAAAGGTATTTGTAACCCATATTGCGAGGCAAACAATACAATGAAGAATAATGGAGGTGACTATTCCAATCATAAGAACGAAATGATAATTGTCCCAACTTGACAGAGACATGAACTTAAGATCATCCAAAATGGCTGAAAGGAGGAGAGAGTTGTGAAAGAGAGGAAAGGCAATGTTTTCATCAGGGTTTTCTGAGGAAACAATTACTCTGTGTGTCTGTGAGTATGTGTGTGTGTGAGTGTGTGTGTGTGTGTGTGTGTGTGTGTGTGTGTGTGTGTGTGTGTAAGAAAGCCAGAAGAGGGTTTTTTTTTTTTCAGGTGATTGGCTTGTATGATTATAATGATTGGCAAGTGTCGGCAAATGCCATCTATTCATTTCTTGGCCACCCAGACTCCCGAAATAATCACACAGAAGCTATATTATTTGCAATACTATTTGGCCAATAGCTTAAGCATATTTCTAGCTAGCTCTTACATCTAGAATGAACCCATTTCAATTATTTTATATTTACTATGAGGCTTGTGGCCTACCAACCAGGTTCCAGCTGGCAGATTGCATCTTTCCTTTCTGGCAGCTACATGGCATCTCGTGACTCCATCTTTTTTTTCTCCCAGCATTCAGTTTAGTTTTCCCTGCCTAGCTCTACTCTGCCCTATCACAGGCCAAGTCAGTTTTTTTTATTCATTAACTAATAAAAACAAAAAATATACAGAAGGACCTCCCACACCAGGCAAGTCAAAGCACTGCAGGCCTAGACAACAGGCTGGATACCCAGGGAAGGGTCGCTACTGCAACTTGAGACCAAAGACTCCATCTTGTCTTTTCTGGTAAACCTTTCTTGGGTCTTTATCCCTTAAAATGTCACTTTAGACTTTCTTCTAAAGGGGAATCTGTTTTTTCTTAAGTCCACACACTGACTTAAATGCTAATTTAAACAAAACAAAAAACCTACCATCATGGCAATAGCTAGACTTACACTTGGCCAAGCATTTGAGTATCATGACCCAGGGAAGCTGAAGTACAAAACTCACCACCAGAAGCAGTAAACTACTTAGGAAGAATTATGTTAAATTTGTAGTTTGATGTTCATTCCAACAGCAATAGAGTGCTGTCTATATAGGAAAAGGGTCAGTTCGCATGAGTGACGGTACAAGGGCTATTCTTAAGATGACTGTGGCCTGCAACCGGAATACCTGGAACAGTGCCTGTACAGAAGGAGATGAGAAGACCAGTGGTGGGGCTGTTGTCATTTTGGGAAAATGAAATCATTTCAGGATTAAGTGCTGTCAGGGAAAACACACCTAAGGACTATTTGGGGGCTTTAGAGCATGTGAAAGAAATAGAATCATTGGAATTTTATAATTGGTTAGCAAGGTCAATTGCATAATTTGCAGGTCCTAGACAAACAAAAATGTGGAGGCCACATTCAAAAAAGAATTTCTCTTTGTGTCTGGGATGAACATAGTATATGTTATTGGTTATTTAATACCTTGCCCCTAGGACTCAAAGCTAAAAACCTCTATGTATCCGGTAAGTGTAGACAGACCCAGGTTCACAACCTTTCTTGGAGTAGAGAGTAAGACACAAAGAAACCACCAGGGAGAGCAAGGTGGATCATGCCAGTTTCCATCCAGAAACACTAGTGGGTAGTCTGTAGACACAGGAAAGGAAAGAAGATGTAGACTTAGGGAAAAGAACTCTCATAGCTTGGTTTCCGTGGCTGTGCAGTAAGTCCAATATTTAGATATACACATTTGAATTTCAAAGAATTCTATGCTAAAGCTACAGAATTGAACATAGTCGGGCTTATAGTCTGTGTTTGAAGTGTTCTAAACAGTGACAGACACTGTGTTCATTCACAGATGTTATATATTCTAGAAGGACTAGAGCAATCTGCTGACCCAGATTCTGGAAAGCAAGTGGGCTGTTGTGGCGATGGATCTGCAATCCCATGTACACCTCATACAGAACTAACAAGAGGGTAGACCCTTTTGCACCAGAGTGGGGAAAGTCCCAATTTCAAAATCTTGAGATCAGAAAGGCTTGTTTGAGGTTCTAATATTTTTTGAGGCACAGGACCTTGCAATAATGTTTACTCTTCTCAATTCTTACAATTTGCTTTGTCAAAATCAAGACAATAATTGCCTGCCATTCTGCTATAAGGCTGAAAAATAGTGACCAGGGCTACAGTTATGTGCTGCAATGTCATCACAGACCTGGAAATGCGTTATGACAGGAGTAGACCTGTGTAGCTCAGAAACCTTTGTTAACCCCTTCATATACTATGAAACTACTATGCTCTGAATGGCACAGAAGCACCTGCTTGAAGGAGTCTGTGATTTTAAACAGCCTGAACTGGCTCACCCTTATGAATAGATGTTGTTTTCCTTTGAACCAAGCAAGATGACATTAGAAAATCTTATTATTATCAGCTACTCATGGCTCACTGTTGGATAGACCCTTTCTCCTTTCTGCCCTTTGATTTCATTGTCTCTAGTTCTTCTAGCTTCAGCTTCTTCAGCTATCCCTGGCCATCAGCCACCTAGGGCCTTGTTTATTACCCCTCATGACTCCTGCCCTGTGCTGCATTCCTGCAAAAGGCACTAGATGGAGGGAAAGTAATGAGGAATCTAGGTACGCAGGTCTGATGAGACACCTGCAGCATAATCAACCAAATCAAATATTTGGCTCTGCTTCTTCCAATGATATAGCTCTTCTGGCAACTGCTGAGTGGTAGCTTCCCCAGCTTGTCCTAAGAATATAGAGTATAGTAGAGGAAGGAGGGTTTTTTCCTGCGCTGATTGCCCAGTCTGTTCCACTGTAGCTACCTGCTAGGCCCAGCTCTCTCTTGTATATTTTGAGTCTTCTAATTCCAAAAGCCAAAGGCAGCGATTTTTGGCAAATAGGAAAAAACAACTTAATTTCTTCAAATGATTTAAGATTGCATCATTTGGCAACCATGAAAATACGCAATTGTGTCTCTGAAAATCATCATTGTCTGTCATAAGGGCTGGTGACTTGCTGTATCCCCTGGAACATACTTGAGTTTATCTTTCCACAATGGAGAAAACTGAGAGCCAGGCCTCATAGTTTTCCACTATTGACACAGGATGAACTCTACATTCTAGGACCTTGTTTTATTTCCCCTCTATGATGCAGTTTATACTCTATTTTAGGCATATCCATAGCCTTTAGAACTCTGTACAAAACCTTTGTCATAGCTCATTTTTTCTATTTAATTTCTAGATTATTGCTGCATTTAAGACACTTGTATTTGGAAAGATATTACTGTAAGCCACTGAGAAGATTCTAGTTTCAAATCTCTGTCTCAAATATGTTTGGTCCATTTTCTGAGCTTATGATTTTCTTGAAACTACCATGGCATATACATTCCAAGCACCATCTCCAGAAAGTTAATAAGTGATTTTTCTCTGTTTTAGATTAATGAAACAGTAATACAAATAACACAAAGAACTTGACTTTTTCAAATAGGTTAACTTCCCCTGTCTGAGATATATTGCCTTTTATGCTTTGACCAACTGCAAAATATGTTGTTTTTTGATTGATGTCTGTGGTCCGTTTCTCCCACCAGGTTTTAAAATTCACATGACCAATTCCATAGCCATTATCCAGTGTATAACCACATCTCAAATCAACATTTGCTTAGTAAATGTATGTAGAAAATTTTAATAGTTTGAAATTATCTACAGAGTAGTTGTATAATTTGTGACTGTGTTTTTACCATTGGTTAAATAGACTCAAAGAAGTTCAGTGACCTGACCAGCACCATCAGTTAGCTGCCCTTTTCATTTGAAACATTCCGTGAATTCACGTGCCTCATGAGCAGTTCTACTGGTAGAAAGACAAACAGCACCTAGCTCTGCTAACAGAGACTTCACAGTCAGATGGGAAAACACTGAATTAAAGACAGAGCTACTGCACAAAGACAAATCTAAAAATGGAGATAAAGAAGTAGTTCACATAGGAAAGTAAGAGTAAATTTCACAGAAGCAGACATATGTGACGTAGCTTGAAGGATGAATCAAATTTGTCAGTCAAAGAAGGCAGAACTTAGTTTTTGGCAGAAGAACAAACGTTAACAAAGAGGCCAAGTTGTAGGAGATAGAATGATCAAGAGATGTAAAGATAATGGTAGAAAGTGATTGGGGGAAAGAATACTGTTTTCTGTGATGTGGACATAGAAACTCCTTCAAAGGTTCTGTTGAATGCAGATTTTTACTTGGCAGCTCCGGATGCACACTGAGATTGTTCACTCTCTATCCAGCTCTCAGGGAATGCCAGTGCTGCTGAACCTCAGAGGCTACCTTCAGGAAACAGACACAGGAGATATTGTTGGCTAACATGGACACAGAGGACAGAGGTTATCAGACTTGGCTTCTACCCTACTCAGCCACCAGCAACAGTCTAGGTAAAGAGGAACTCTGAGTAGAGCCCTCTCTGGGTAGTGGTGACTAACACATACTAAAGGAAGGTATCAGGACCATCACGCCATCAAGCCTACCTTGTAGAAAGATGGTATGGGTCATATTCATTTCCTGCCAACACTAAAAATTCATGTAGAGTTCTAAGATTAATATTTTGACCCAAGGATATCTGAGATTTAAAATGATAGAGCTGTTAATGATAAATAAATTTTGTCTCTCAGCATTCAGGTTCACCCATATGATTACAAATAGCATGAATTACTCTGTGTTTGATGACATTTTTAAGTGCTGGTAATTGAACCATACATCTAGTGGATCTAAGTGGAGAATTATAAGTCTATATTCAGAAGTCAATGTTGACTTCAAGCATTTTGTATGTTTGCTTGTTTTGTTTTTTTCAAGACTGGGTTTCTCTGTACCTCTGGAGCCTGTCCTGGAACTAGCCCTTGTAGACCAGGCTGGTCTCGAACTCACAGAAATCTGCCTGTTCTGCATCCTGAGAACTGGAATTAAAAGTGTGCACCATCACCGCCTGGCCCACTTCAAGTATTTTTATTTAACTGTTTAGAAAATTTTATGCTATTTAAGAAGTATATACTTCCCAAGTATAACTGAGACAGGCATTACTTAGAAGAAAAAGGAGTAAAATACTCTTTCATAGTACATGACTGGTTGTAGAGAAACACCCAATGATAGCTTCACTTGGAGGGTCTACCATTGGATCTGATACTTCCAAAAATACCAAATTGCCTCAAGAGTTTTCTATCTTTAATTGTAAGTTTTATTGCAAAAGATCTGAAACAAGAAGAATAAATAAATGAATGGACCAATGAATCAATGAATTCATATGAAAATAATGAGCAGAAATCAGCAAACAAAGGAATAAAGTTACAAACAAATGAGACTAAATTGAAGAACATAACAGAGTGTAGATTATTATATAAGAGCCTGGAGCACTCCAAAATCAACAGGAAAGCTTTTAAAAATTTCACACTGATGCATTACCCTAGATTAATTAAATCAGGCTCTGCTGTGTAGGATCCAAGCATTAATGTTTGCTGGCTTCCTGGTTGTTTCTTGGGCACTAACCAAGTTCAATGTTCAATAGCCTAGAAGGCCCTCAGCTTCCACTAACAATATTTTGTTCACATTAAAATGGTAAACGACACTGAATTCTTTCGAATCTTGGTGAGTTTTCTAACGGTTTCATATTCTGTGAGCCTCGCTAGTGCATATAAGATAAGAATGTTTAAACATTTGCTTCATTAGAACCCAGGACTGTATTAAGCTGTAAGAAAATGAGAAAGAAACAGACCGAGAAGTATTGGGTAGGAATTCTTCTTGGATGATGCAGGACAGAACTCTACAAAGAGACCCTGAATTCCATATTAAGATGGTGGTGGGCACAGAGGCAAGACTCACCAGGCTTTGTTTCCACACAAACCCTGAGTACAGAGTGGCAGCAGTGGCAGCAGACTTTAACCGCACACACACCCCTTTCAGGGACTTTTTGAAACGCAATGAGGTTCTCCCGCTCCCGAATTTAGAAACTCTACGGAGGCCTCCATCTCAGCTCTGGATGTCAGACACAGGCCAGATGGAATGCGATCAACTATGCGACTGAGCATATTGTTCATTTGGAAATAGAAGCCATTGGGCACATCATCTGTACAGTAATCTGGGAGGACATTTTTTTTCCTTCTATCCAGTGGACCATGCAGGAACACCTGTCTTGTGTCTTAGAATCATTTGCAACCGCTGTCTAAGAAATAGGTGTTGAAACAATATCATTAAGCTGCTTTTCATAATTTATATACTTGGGCATTAAAGAAAATAACAAAACTTGGGAGCTTACATCACCATTGCCACCCTCAAGCATCCAGGACTTCAGACAATTAAGTGTTTTCTGCTCATGCTTAGAGGCCAGATGGCCAAATCGCCCCAGTTTTCAAAGCTTTGCTGGGCATCTGAGATGAAGACATTTTAGTGCTGAAAGGAAGAAAATTCAGGGAAGACAAGGACTTGGAGGCCATTGCTGTGGCTTCTAGTGTAAGAGTCCATGTGCACTGTCTCTACTGTGACAGAGTGAGAAGGTGGAGAACTTTAAAGAAGAGGGGCCATTGGGAGGTGGTGTGGCCACTGTGCACTAACCTCAGAAGGGATTAGTGCTGGTGTCACAAAGTGAATTTGTTTCTAATAAGGATGGGTCATTATAAAAGATTGGCCCTGATCTTAAATTCTTGTGGCTTTCTGCCTCATGCATGAGCTCTTCCTCTCCCACCCCCCCCCCCAACTTATTTCCTTGTACTGTGGTGTGGCTGTGGCAGAGACCTCACCAGGTGCTGAACATATGAGGCTATTCAGGCATGGGATTGAATATGAAAATGTCCCCCCAGAAGATCATGCATTGAATGTTCGATCCCCAAAAAGTGGTAGTACTGTAGGAAGTTGTGGGAACTTCAGGAGGTGTGGCCTCTTTGGATGCAGTAGGTCACTAGGGTGTGACTCTGAAGGTTGTTACTCATCCCTAGTCCTTTCTCAGCCTCCACTTCCTGTCTTCCAAGAGGCAAAGAAGCTCCTCAGCCACATACTCCCATTGCTGTGCTGCTCTACCCACTCAGATGGAGTTCAGAGACCATGGACTAACCCTCTAAAACTGTGAGCCATAAATCCTTCCCCATGGGTAGTTTCTGTGACTATTTTGTCATCAGCAGGAAAAGGAATAGATGAAGATTCTCAGCCTCCAAAACTTATTAATTAAATATGCATCTTTTTCTAGTATTTTGGTATAGCAACAGAAAATAAAACATACAGTCACCATTATTGATATGTGAGCCTGAGGCAATATAAAGCTGAATGGCCCATCAGTCGTTCCCAGGTAAAGCATATCACCTCAAATAAGAAGAACTGCAAAATGCAGCCACCCAGTTTACTGAAAGTCTTTCTAGACTAAGACCAACAAAAATATTATTTCACTCATTCTATCACTTGAAAGTGACTCCAGGATCCTTAGAGGCCACCGATAGCCATGCAGTTTCCTGGGGAGGAATATGCATTGGAATCACCTGGAGATCTTACTAAACTACCAAATTCAATGGTGGAAGACGAGAGTGGGGCCCAATATTCTGCCTTCCAGTGAGTGAGCTCCAGGGTGATCCAGGGCCTTGGCAACCAGTCTGAGTGGAAGGAACAAGGTTTGATGGCGCTCCCAGAAGAGAGCTGTACTGTCTGCTTCTTCCTCTTGCTTTTTCTCCAGGCACGGCTGTCTTTATTTATATAGAAATACTACACAGCAGCTCTTTTAAAATTTGCTCATTCGTTTTTAAAGGGAGGAAGAAAAGAAAGAAAGCTGAAGCATAATGAAGATACGAAAACAAAGAACGCTGTGCAAGTGTGGCATACACCTCCTCACAAATTCCTCTGCCATATACCGCCACTCCGTCCTGTGGGCTCGGTACAATGTTCCGGCTGTGTATTCTGTGTCTCCTGGCCTGCTCTCTGACACAGCATGATGCAAAGCCTGGGGCAACAAGGCCAAACTTGTAGTTTAATTAAAAAAGAAACGGGAAAATAAGCCTATCTCTAACAGAGACAAACAAAAGTCCCCATAGAAGACAAATGTGCAGACCCCAACTAAGTGATGGCTTTCTGTTATAGACCCTGCCACTCAACCCATGTACGGTGTATGCCACAACAGAGATATGTTTTATAGGCTGGTACCTAAGGCCAGTTTAAGGGGGGAGCAACTGGCAAGATACGGGATGAAGGTAGATGGAGCCCAGCTTAATTAGAGAATGTTTCAAAGCCTGAACAGAACTACACTATTCCCAGAGAAGGGTCACTCGAGAGCACGGTGCTGCACAGAGCCTTTCATGCAAGTTTAAAGCACCCACTATAGTTTATACTCTGCACAAACGTATTAAATTTGGGCATAGAGCCACTGTACATTCAAAAGCACCTAAATATCCCCCACTAGAGTAGTAGTCTTCATTATTTTATTTAATTATTTATAATGAAAATTAATGCCTCCTCAGCTGTGTTGCTTGTGTGCGATCCTAATATTTGCAAAGGGCACCGCAAGGTTCGGCAGGACCAGAAGGCCAAGTTCTGCCAAGTTCCGTCGTGCGTTTTTGTCAACTCATACTTCAATCTTTCCCTTCCAGCTGTGGGACAGCAACAGTTCAGATGTGGAAATATACTGGTTAATGAGGAGAGATATGGATAGACAGGCCGGAACCAAGAGAATTATGAAAATTAATTTTACATGATATCTGGAAAGAAAGCCTCTTCACATGATTCTGGATCAATGTCTGCTTGAAGAAGCAAATGAGCCAAGCCACAAGTCATTGAAGATGGGGCTGAAGCTTGGAATGAGGGCTGAGCTCAGGAAATGCAGTTCTTTGTATCTTATGGAAACCAGGGACAGGTGCTGTGGTCTACTTTATCATTTAAATTAGTTCTCCAGCCTGCTAAGGTGAACGTGGGTCATGTATTAAAGGAAATAAAAATTGTGGGAAGGCCACTGGTAAGTGTAGCTTGTGAGAAACAAAGAATTGTCCAAAACTTAAAGAAAGTCTAGTTAACACAAAGAAAAATTCAAAAATGATCAGTCAGAAAACCAGGAGTGATATGGGCCATGGTGGCCATTCCCTTCATCACCTAAGATGAAGGTCTCCAGCTTGGCTGCTGAGCTCCTTTGACCACCTGTTCCCCCACGAAGGTGACAATGTAGTTCCTGGCTTAGAATTTTTCCTTGAAGACCATTCTACAGTCAAAAGGAGAGGGAATGATTACCAAGGGAAATGCTTTTCTCTCCAAAGTGAGCCTCCTGGTTTTCTGGTGGTTGTTAGTGAACATGCCTCCATAAACAAGGAGCACACCATGTGCAGGCTGTTAAAGGAAGACCGACTGGTAAGCCAAGGGATCAGTATTGGGTCTTTTGTTATTTCTTTTCACCATGTCACATACATAGAATTGTAATCCCTGCCTTCACTTACTTAGTCTCACTAGGCTGTATCGGAAGGTTACCGGGGCAACCCAGGCTCCGTTATGCTGAAGACTTCTGGAGTGGGTTGTATAACTTAGTTCATATTTGTCCTCTTTGATGACAAGGAAGATAAGACACTCGCCTACCATTTGCCATTGCCAACTGTGAAAGAGGAAGCCTACCAGCACAATGTCACTGTGTGAGTTCTGGGGAAACTCTAGCAACCAAGGAAGTCCCTAGGCAGAAAGTGGCCAATGCTCACCCTGAGAAGCTGGCTGCATGCAATTAACAGTGTGTGTTGAGTGAGGCAGAAAACCAACAGCCCCCACTATAAAGCAAGCCTATCGACTGAAAAACTGTATTGTATTTAGGAAGGTGATAAGAAGTAACATTTATTGAGCAAACATTTCTGTGCAGGGAAACATGTTAGGATTTTTTTTTCATTGAACCTTTGCAAGTATATTATATAGACAGAGACTGCTCATTCATTTCCTGGCCACCCAGACCTGAATAATCACACAGAAACTATATTAATTATAACACTGTTTGGCCAAAAGCTTAGGCATAATTCTGGCTAGTTCTTATATCTTAAATTGACCCATTTCTATTAATCTGTGTATCGCCATGAGTCTATGGCTTACTGGGCAAGGTTCCAGTGTCTGTCTCCTTCGGTAGCTACATGACACCTCCCTGACTCCTTCTACTTTCTCTCTTTATCTCTGTTTGGATTTCCTCCCTGGCTTTACTCTACTAAGCGATTTAACATTTAAAGATGAAACAGCTTCTTTAATAACTAATGATAATAAAACATATTCATAGCATACAGAGGGGAATCCCACATCAATATTATGTTAGGCATTATTATTATGCCCATTTCATAGATAGGAACTCTTGAGCCTGGAAGCATTAAGTAACTTGACTGAGGTTGCTCCAGACAGGGACTGGTAGAGCGAATTCAAAGCCAGACAGGTTGCTCTAGTGCTGCATCAGGAAGCTTCTCTATTGCTTCCCCGTGTGCTCATGGATATTCTAAAGAACAATATGGACAGCACACAGAGGTATTGTTACCTCAAAATGAACTCTCAGAAAGAGGTTTTCTATACCAAGTAAATATGGATTTTGGATGATAAAGTTTTAGTTCAAAGAATATGACTCTGGCAATGGAGACACCATAAGTGGCAGCAATGTTAGCGTGCCTGAAGGGATAGAAGGACCCTCAGCTACTGGAGCTCAGAACTGAACCCAGACTCTGAGTGTCACTTCACCTAGCCACACAGCTCTGGGATCAAGAGTGTTCAATCCTTGTACTACAGTGTCCTCCTTAAATAACCAGAAAAGCAGCAAAGGTCCAAAAAGAAGGGCTTCAGTGACTATACAAACATCCAACAGGACATCTCTTAACCTTACAGTGTACCAGATGACAGAGAGCAATGCAACCTCCAGGGCCAGGAGCCATCTGGGCACACCTCTTGAAGAATGCACCATTAGGAGCTTAGAAACCCAGAGCAGCAGCATAAGGATTCTCTGAATGGCTCCTGTTGAGATTAGCATCAGCTGGGTTCCGGTCCAACACTTAGCTTTAATTCATTTTTTGAAATTCGTAAATAAAATGTGTCACAGGGAAATTTCTGGACATATGAACATGGAGAAAATGTCCACAAAAGAAAACATTAAAGAGCAAGTTCAAAACAATCTTTTGGGGGCCTGCTTGATGGCCTAGCAGGTAAAGGCACTTGCTGCCAAATCATAACCACCTAAGTTTGAGCCCCAGAAGCCCCATGGGCGAAGGAAAGAACCAATCCCTCCAAGCTGTCCAGACCTCTACACAGATGTTGTGACACAAGCCCACCCCCACAAAGTAAATGAAAAAAGAAAAATGAAAATTAAAAATAGCCTCTCTTGGGGAAGGAAAGGGTTCTTAACGTATTTTTTGTCACGCTGTTTACAGGGCACAGACATATATAAGAGTCGGGGGGACTTGTTAAACAGGATTCTAACCAGTGTGGGAAGGAGATGAATGAGAGGGAAATGAGGGTGAGAACACTAAAGCACATCATGTAAATGATGAATGAAACTGTAAAGTATTTTAAAGAGATTTTTGAACAGTCTTTCTTATATAATGCCACTTTTAATGCTGTTTAAGTGCAGAGTTGGGAACGGACATCAAAACAGTAACAGATGTTTGTATTGCCTGAGGTTTTTAGGTGACTTCATTCTGCCTTTTCCTTCTGTGTTTCTATTGTCCTATGATACACATGTGTTCTATGTGTCAGCACGTGTTTCCCTACTACAATTAAGCTTTGGGTGAGGCACACTGTAACATGAGAAACTAGAGAATAATACACATGAAAGCATTTGGTCTGAAGAGATCCCTGGCCTGGCTCTTCCACAGTTAGTTTTGGGTCTTGGCCTCTTAACCCTTTCCATTCTTTTATCTGCAAAGTGAGAATCACCAGCTAGCTTATGTGGTAAATTACAAGGCACCCCACTGGTGTTGCGGACAATTACCAGCATGTTTTCACTCAGGATTGTGGGATAATGAGTTACTGAGCTCAGAACCTGTGTGTGTCAGAGAAGATACTGTCAGGGGCAGAGTAAAGGGAAAAGCTGGTGGTTGAGGGACCAGCAGCCAGGCAAGGAGATGGGAATGAGGCTACCCCCATGCCATTCCAATCCATCCCACCCACAGTGAGCCTTTCGCAGCACTGATAGCTTGGATGGACTGGTTGTCCAAATATTAATGAGAGATTTCCAGAGAGAGAACCCTTCTGGTTCTTCATTTCTGAAGAATTGCGGAATAATGGGTGACAATGTGTTGTGGTAATTACATAGGAAGCTAACTGCTATTTTTCTTGATAAGGTTGAGCCTTTGAAGCCTGGCATGAAAAACTAAACATTTCCGCAGAAGATGTGCCTGGTCCTGGCAGGGTGGGGGAGGGGCATATCTTGTTTGGTACTTCTGTCTGTCTGTCTGTCTTTCCTCTTTTCTTTCTGCTGCTGTGACTCCTGCTACTGCGGCTGCGATTTGTTTTTGTAATTGTTCTTCAAAGGCCTCTGGCAAGAAAGCTGTTCTAATTGTACAAATCACAGAACAGCTGATCACAGGAGCAGTCCCAAGTCATCTGTGCAGCCATTGACTGAACTTTCAAACAAGCTGGGGGCGCTTCCCCAACTCCCCCGAGTCCAGCATCTGACAGTGAACATAAAGCAGCCGCCAAATGAGATGCTGAAACAGTTGTGTGTCACTGTGCCAGTGATTTGATCTGGGAAGGCAGCAATCAGGCTGCCCTGGGCTGCAGAGAGATTTGCACTATACTGATGCAGGCTACCAGAGGCAGACATCCTGCCTAACTGGTTACCATGGTTCCCTTTGCAGCCTGGTCTAGTGAGAATGCGTGTCTTGTGCAAGCAGTTAATGCTGGGTTCAAATCTATGCTCTTCAGCTAAAGGGATATGAAGCAGGCAAATCACACAGAACTTGTTAAATGGAGCCTTTCCTGCTGCCTTCAAATTCCAGTTAAAGCCCAAGAAGTGACAGGTACCTCCCACTGCTCATCCAAGCAGAGCTAAGGGGTGGCTTAAATGACTCGGTGACTCATAGCTCATCACCACAAATGAGAGCTTAGGGAGGCATTGAGGAGAATGATCAGAGTGCCAGAGGCATAGGCATCAGAAGAACACTGTTGTCTTAGGAAAGTCCCCAGGAGGGGGAGAACAAGATGCTTTCCACTGCTCCAGTCATTCGACAAATTTAGACTCTCCCTATCATGTTCCAAGCACAGTTCAGAGTACTGCAGACACAGCAGTGGAGACAAGTTGATATTTTCATGAGTCGGAACGGTTTCCCCAAAGGTGCACTTAGGGAAATCTGAGCTACCAGATTGAAGGGAGGCAGGTTTCTTAATGGTAAACCCAGCCATAGAGCCGTTAGAAAGCTAGGAACAGCCAACCTTTCCAGGGTTGAACCTGAAATAATGTGTGAGCTTCTCCACGAGCTATGTGAAGACTGAAAAAAATGCAGGTGGGCACAAACTGTCCGTGCTAAAGAATGATAGCACCTTAGACCAAGACATAAGGGATTCCCGCCTTGGCTTAGACTCTTAGATCCTCTGCTCTTCCTCTAGCCATGCGTCTATCAGTGAAACAGTTAATGAGAACAGTGTGATGGATCCACCTTAAGGTCACGCCCACTAGAGACCAGGCCCTGTCTCAGACCATCAACTAGGCAGATTAACTAAACGAAAGTCCCAAGTGGCCTGAGGAAAACTGGTTTCCGAGGGTCAACTCCTCTACTAGTAAAGCAGGGATACTCAAGAGTCCAGAGTCATCCTTTTACTAGGAAATGGCAAGGACACAGACCTAGTCACAAGATCCCCTCATGGTAACCAAAGATGAGGAGGAGTGGACAACAGGATTCAGCTTCCAGCTGGGAGCCAACATCCAGCTGGAGGTCTAGAGAATATGAGAATTCTAGTCAGAATCCTGCCTGACCTTCTAGGTTGTCTGGAAAGCAAGACTTTCAAGGGCAGAGAGCGCAGTATGCCTTATTGAACAGTTTTAATGTGACCTAGACCTTCAAATGGGCCAGAATACTTAAAGTTTGAGGGTTTGTGTATATTCCAGTAGGGCCCCACAGATGTGAGGAATTTGAATTTGGCTCTCCCCAAAGTTTACCTGCTGAGTGAGTGAAGCTCCACAGCTATAGGCAGAGAAAGTGTGTGTGTGTGTGTGTGTGTGTGTGTGTGTGTGTGTGTGTGTGTGTGAAAATTCCTACTGTAAAGGGGACAGACAGGAATGAAAGGGAGATTTTGCAGATGGGTGGGGAAACAAAGTCAGAGTTGAAGGAGGGTCAGAGGTGAAGCCTTGAAGGACCCTCTAAAGCCTTCCACACGGAATTTGCATGTGCTCTTTAAGAGGTACTCCACAACTGAGAAGCCTGAACATTAGCCCTGTCAAATGCCCCTGAGGCCTGTCCCTTCCTGCTTCTTGTTGACTGAGGCCCAGAGAAAGAAGTACCAACAGAACAATCCATTGGGTGTCCCTTCCTCTCAGTGCCTTTCAAAGCCTGGGTACAGACTGAAGTTGGGAAGGGAGATAGTTTATTTGAATAAGAAGTTGAAGTTCAGCTTAGATTTAGTTGAACTTTGAAAAGCCCAGAAACCCGTGCTATTTGAATATCAAAGGGACCTTTAGAAACGATAAAGTGTTGGCCAAGATGTGTTTCAGTGGGTGAGGATGTAAGATTAAACTGCAGTGATGAGATGGGAGGGAGGGGCATCACTGAATTCACTGATCAGCCTTCAACACAAACCATTTAGTATACAGAAGATGTAAAAGGCAGATGGCTCATGCCCGTTTGCAAAGATGTCATAAGTTAGAAATGACCAAAGCAGATTTGTTTGGGCTCATAAAGTCAGAGAGATTTTGGTCCACCACGGAGGGGAAAACAAGGTAGAACTCAGTCCACGGTAGCAATCGTGTGTGGTAAAGGCTTCTCATGCCAGAGCAGACCAAAAAGCAAAAAGAAATATAACAAACAGGGACCAGCCTATAACTTTCAATTCCTGCCCTTCCAGCCTAGTTCTACCACTTCGGTCTGTGTCTCTTGAAGGTTAGACTGCCTCTCAACATAGCTGCACTGGTGAGGAAGAACTGCTTAAAATATGAGCCCATGGGAGGCGGGGATTCAACTCCAAGCAGCATTTTTCCAGCATATGTTTGCCTATGTGTGTATTTATGTATCGTCTGTGTGCCTTGCCCAAAGAGGCCAGACAGGGAACTTCTGATCCTCTGGAATTTGAATTATAGACAGCTGTGAACTGATATGTGGGTGCTGGAAACCAAGCCAGATTCATCTACAAGAACAACTGCTCTGAACCACTGAGCCATCTCTCCAGTCCTCTCCCCCGGTAATCTTTGTTTTGCTTTTTGCTTTGTTTTGCCTTTATGCACAGGTCTTCAGTCGCTATCAACAAGAATCCTACCTCTTCATGTGTTGGCAGTTGCTGCCTCTCCGCTCTTCACAGCCGTTCCCTGTGGGCCCTTCACCAGCCTAGAGGCTGCAGCCATTTTACATTCATTTCTTGGTTAACAGCTCAATGAGTTTATTGAGATATCTTCCTTATTTGACTACAGTTAGAGAAGGAAGTTCTGGGCCCCTTGGCATCGCTGTATGAATCAGAGGTGAGATTGAGGCCAGGTGTGTGGGCTTTATGGACACTCCATTTTAGCACCTTCTAACTAAGCAGCCTCTAGGGTAGACAAACGAGAGTAGGCAGACCTTTAAGGAACACACCCCGCTTCCCACTAAGCAGCAAGTCCCACCTGACTCCTGTGGCCCCGACATGTGGAGAGTGGCTGAACTCTGATTTAGGATTCCCTGCCTTAGCTCTGTACCTTTTTTTTTTTAAAAAAAAAAAAACTCATTTTTATTCTATGCATCTTTTACATCATGTATCTTGATTCTATTCATTTTCCTGGCCCTTCCCATCCACCCTCCATCGTTGCACACCTTGCCCCCAGTAAAACAAATTTAAGAGAAAAAAGGTAAAGAATTAAATATCTCATCATGGAAGCTACAGTGTGACACAGTGAGTCATGCAGTGAACCCCTTTGTCCATATATATCATTACTTGCAAGCGTTTGTTACCAAGAGTCATTGTCTGGTTTGAGGCCTCTGGTTTCTACTACCCTACTGCTGCTGGGCCCTCATTAGGACTCTTTCTGGGTATCCTGTTGTTGCCATGTGTTGTGGAGATCCTGCAACTTTTGATCTGTGGTTCAGGTTCCTTTACAGCAGATTATAGATGGAGTTGATGGATTTTAGGGTGGGGCAAGTCATAACACTGGTTCTGGGCCTGGACAGATGTGTGATTGGTCTGCCAACCAGTTCTGCCCTGTCCTCATCACCAGAGTGAGTTCCCCAGCATTGCCCTGGCTAAGTCACTTCCTGCAGTAAAACAGTGAGCAAGCACTGAGGCCGGTTCTCCTGCTTCCACACCCTCAGCGTCGGGGTCTCTCACACCAGCTCAATTGTGTCACCCAGGCACTCTTCTTAGTGCTACAGCTGGTGAGGGATAGGGACAGCCTTCCCACTCTCATGACCCATGGGCCAGTTCCTCCACCTGTCTCAGGCATTGATGGGCAGGAGGTGGGAGGGAAAACATCTCTCCTCTGCCCATGCTACCACATGTCTGATGAGTAATGGGGACAGCTCTCCTTTGCTCAGAGCTTCGGGACTGGGTCACCCTCACCTCCATCCACAGGGCAACACTTGGAGAGGGGCGAACTCTGTTTCCTGAGTGCTGTAACTGGTAATGTAACCGGAAGTTAATTCTCAAGTCTGTCACAGGCTGCAAGAGGTGAAGTAAGGGGGTGTCTCTCACCCTCCCACACCTCCACATGACAGATAAGTGGAGACAGCTCTACCATGCATGCTTACAACCTCGGGGCTGGCTCACCCACACTTCCACCACCAAGGTTGACTCTATTATGTCACCCAGGTGAGGGACAGGGCATGTTCTCCCCAGTGTTGCAGCTGGTGGCAGGGGGCAGGGACATCTCTCCCACTCTTGTTACCTTGAGGTCAACTCTCCTACATGCCTTGGGAGTTGTTGAGTGGGGGCAGACAAAGGGCAACTTTCCCCAGGCCATACCACCAAGTGGCAGATGAGGGATGGTGCTAGTTCTCCCATGTTCGCATTCTAAGGGTTGGTGTTGCACCATCTGGAGTCCTGGCCTCCAGCTGTTCTTCCCTGCTAGAGATCTTTACTTTCCTTCTGATTTGAGTTACTGAAAGCTGTGTCAAAGTTGTTTACCAGCTGTTTCACGAGCACGTGTTGCCTTGCCTTGAGGATCAGAGGATAAGATTTTCACCTGTTGGCCCACCTGACCGTGTTGGATATATGAGCCTTTGTGGTGCTATTGAATACGGGGCTTCTTACCAGTGACTAGAGGTCCATGTCCCTGTGTGTCTTTGTGTGTTTCAATCTCCAGCCCCTTGCCCGAAGCTCGCAAACTGTATGGTAGCGCATAGAGCACATACAGGCGTTGTGTGCTGCAGGTTGGCTCACCTGTGCTCTCTTTAACAAGGTCATCTCTGCTGTGCTGCCCTGACAAAGTGCAGGACTCACTTCCCCTGTGTTTCAGCTGAACAAGGGATCAGCTCCTTCACCATCTCAGCCCTCCCACTTCCTCTCTCATCTCTTCAGATATGCCTTTCTCCATAGGACCTGAACCATTCTTTTTCTCCCATACCATACCATACGATACCTTTGCTCACTCTAACAGTGCCCACCTGGCTGGTGCTGCAAGGTACAGGTGGGCCTGTGTTTTCTCCTCAGAGCCCAGGATAGAGAGCCCCAGGCCTGAATTTGAATCTCCTTGTCCCACTCAGGTCTCCATGATGCTGGGCTGGGCCATGATCATACAAAAAGATCATTATAGTGCCCAACTGCCTGGTGCCATAGGTTGGTGCATTTGGTTGAGCTCTGTCAACCCTGGCCACACGGCATGGAATAGGGGCTTTGCTGAATTCCGGTGGCAGGCCAGGACTAGAATCCAATGAACATTTCTTTTTTATATTGTTTTTATTGTGCTCTACATTTTTCTACCCTTCTCTCCTTTCCTCCCCTCTTCCTTTCTACCCTCTCCTATGACCCCCACACTCCCAATTTATTCAGGAGATCTTGTCTTTTTCTCCTTCCTATTCAGATCCATGTATGTCTCTCTTAGGGTCCTCTTGTCTACATTCTCTGGCGTTGTGGACTGTAAGCTGGTTTTTCTTGGCTCTATGTCTAAAAGCAATTTATGAGTGAGTACGTGTTATATTTGTCTTTCTGAGTCTGGGTTACCTCACTCAATATGATTTTTTTCTATATCCACCCATTTGTCCTCAAATTCCAAGATGTCAGTATTTTTTTCCACTGTCACAAACCAGGTGTTCATAGGTTTGTGAATTGATATCTGGGTCTTTGACTTAACTGCCTGGCTCAACAAACATTTCTTAAACTTCTGTCATATGCCTGATTTTAAGTCTGAAGATATTGACAATGTAAAGGCAGACCCAACTCTCAATGAGCTCATACTCTGATTGGTGAGAAAAACAAGTTAATGAACTATAATTGTACAGAATCACAAAGCCTGGAGGCGCCTGTAGAAGGTGTAAAAAGACATTGTGGGACATTCCACACAGATACAGGAGTCACAGGAGATCTGCCTTGTCAGTGGAGTAACATCTAACTGGAGATCTGAAAGACAAACGAAGGTTAGAGCACAGGAACAGAAAGGAGGGCTTAGAGAGAAGCAAAAAGGAGCCAACTCTCGACAGAGAAGACATAATGTGCCAACACACAGAAGAAAAAACACAGAACAGGTGGCTGGTTTGGTTTGGTAAGGCTGGAGGCCAGAATGGGTGAGGCAAATTTTGACTGGCCAGACTTCAGGGCTTCACAGAAGATCACGGGAGGCCACTGACATCCTGCTAAGTCTAAGGCATTGAGGTTTCTCCTGGCACAGGGACTGTCAAACACCTCTTTGCATTTGAAAAAAATCACTTTCATAGGAAGGTAAATAAAAGACACAGTGTATTATTAGCTGCTTCCCTCAGGACTGTGACAATATCCCTGACCAAAGCAACTTGGGGAAAGAAGTGTTTACTTTGGCTTACAGCTCAAGGACCTAGTCAGAGCAGAGAGAAAGTCATGTGGCAGGAACCTGAGGGGTTGGTCACAGTGTATTCACAGTTAAAACACATAGAGAGATTAAGGTCAGTGCTCAGCTGGCTTTCTTCTTTTTATGCACTCCTGGACCCAGGAGATGAAATGGTGCTGCCTATGTTGGATGAGGTGTTCCACTTCAATTAATTATCCTAATCTAGATAATCCATGACATGCTTGTCCAGAGGCTTGTCTCCTAGGTGATATTAGTGCCTTTTAAGTTGACAATATTAACCGTCACAGATTGCTTTAACTAGTGGTGGGAATAATAAAATCTATAAAGCTAAACAATTGGTAATTAGGGAGGGCATCTTAGTTTTGACCCATTCTCTATGTCCTGTGCACAAGTCTGGAGGAAGATTTTTGTGCAAGTTGTATATCTAAGATATGATTTCTAAAAGTGATGATAGGGTATAGAATAAATATTAGGAGCCAGGTCACTGCTATGGGAAATCGCCAGTGAAAAACACACCAAAGAAATAATAGGCCACACATCCATAAACTCTTGTCTTTAATGCATTCACATTTTGACAATTTTCCACACCAAATTGAGGCTTCCGGCAGAAAATATAGAATCTTGAGGTAGGAATCACTAGAAGGCTCTCTATAGAAGCTGCATAGGACCTTGGGGTCAGTCATGTGAATATAGGTGACAGCATCTCATTCCAGAATGAGTGGGATATGCGACAGTTGTTTAGAGGTGACAAGAAGTGACAGTCAAATCAAACCCTGTGCTTCTCGCCTAGGAAGCTGTGTGGTTTCTAATGCTATACTGAAAAACAACCTTATCATTGCGTGGTACAGTAAGATACTACCCCCTTACTGTATGTGCTCAAAGTATAGACACCTGACTCAAATTGTGATATTTACACCCTCTCAAAATTCATATTGAAATATAAGCCTAAAGATAGTGTTAGGAGAGGAATCTTTTGGGAAATTAGAGGCAGAGCCCTCACCATTGCGATTAGCACCCCCATGAAAGGAACCCAGTGGGTTGGCTCTTTCTTAGGAGGTGAAGTGAGAAGTCACCATCTATGGACAAGGAAGTGAGTGAGCCCTCACCAATCATTGAACATAGAATCACCCTGACCTTGGGCTTCCTGGTCTCTAGAACTCTGAGAAGTAGTGCCTGTGGTTTGTTAATAATACAATTTATGATACCTCTTATTAGTAGCCTGAAAGAACAAGAAGACCGTGGCTTCTACACATCTAATAGGCCTCGAGTGTCAGCAGGGCTGCGAGCTAGACACAAGAAAGTTTGTAGCATCCCTGAAGAGAAATCATCACTCACTGTGTTCCCATACAAATGCCGTGCCTGACTCTGAGCTGAACTAAAAGTCCCTCATTTCCATGGATGTCAAATATGTTATGATAATTACTATTATGTTTCTTTATTACACTTCAACTATATTCATATAGAAGATGCTTTGTAAAGTAATTAGCATTGTAAAAATGCAATCACTAGAATTTATTTCTTGAAACGGATCCAAATCTAGTGTAAACCCTTACCATTACCAGGAGAAATACATGAAAACCAACCAGTGAAAGGTTTTATGGGGTCAAATTGTGGATTTCTCTTGTTTTTCACCAAGACAAAGCCATAGGCATAGGAAAAGATGGCTCAAAGGCAATTAATCTCATTTTGCTGGTGAAAATGGGCTAGGCAGTGCATGCCTTTAATGTGGGGCAGAAGCAGGTGGATCTCTGTGACTTCTAGGTCAGGCCTGATATAAGGAGAGTTTCAGGCAGATAGTGTTACATAATGAAACCCTATCTCAGAAAAGAAGGAAAGAAAGAAAGAAAACAAGTTAGTTAGCTGGTTGGTAATTCTAGGTGATCTGTGTACACATGAAATGGTTTATAGTAGAAAATTTTATTCTTGAGACCAGAATTTTAATTCTGGTTCTGTTCACATAATAGGTACATATCAGGATGTCATTGTCCTCTACTAAATCTCAAATTATACAACTATAAAGTTGGGCAAATGACAGTTTACTCTTTGTAGGATCCTAGATTATGAAAGGTAATTCTTGTGACAAGATGCACAGCTGACATAGCAAAGCATTTACGTATATGTATCATACAGTAAGAGTATGAAATAGCAAGCAATTATTACTTTTTTGTGTTTTATAGTAACCTAAAGGTATTAAACAGTCAAACTGTAATTTCACTGTAATTCTTTACTGTTAGCATGATTTTATAGGTCATATAGCAAAAGATTAAATGATCTGAGAGAGATTGTTGCATTGAACGGTAAAACATAGATGTAGGCTGGATCTTTCTTCTGCTGGCTGTATGACCTTAAGCAAGTCACGTGACCTCTTTGAGTTTTACAGCTTCCCTGGCTATGAAGGAAGATGATGACGTGTCCCTCTCTATTTCCCAGATGAAAAGGGACATTAAAATCTCTAAGAGCATACACAGCTGTAAATTATTGGGTGGATAAAAACTTTGTGTGTGCGTGTGTGTGTGTGTGTGTGTGTGTGTGTGTGCACGCGCATGCGCATGCATGTGCACATGCAGGCATTTGTATGTTATTCTTCTTTTTTTTGGAAAGGATCGAAAACATTTATTTATGACATTAATTATAGACATGCCAGAAGCCTAATCTGGGTAGGAGAGTCCTGAAGAGGACCCACTAATTTACCCAAGGACACAGATTCCTTCTGAGTTCTTTGCTTGTGATGGCTCTTCGTGGGCCTCTCTGAGCATGTTCACAGAGGCTAAGTTGTAGGTGGCATTTCAGGGGACACAGGAGTCTTATGTTCTGTCAATCTGATCTCTGTTTGGATGGCTTAGTCCTGAGAAACAGGTTGGGGCTCCATTTGTTACTATTCCACTGTGATAAAAATAGACCTTGAGGGCAATTCTTGCTCGAGTTGGGGGTCAGTCTAGCAGTGGCTCATGCTGTCATTCTAAAAGCAAAATGCAAAGCACAGTATACACACCTTGTAGGTATGTTTTTGAACAGGATTTTATGACATTAAACATTTATGAAGTTAAATTCTAATGGAAAACTAATATGATTTGTAACCTTTGATGGAGGCCAGTGAGTTCCATACAACCTCACATAACCCATTTCCCCCTGAGTAGAAACTAGGATGGACCAGAAAGACTATCTAGAACTCAAACTGACTTCAGATTAGAAGACAGAACGTGAATTCTTAGATTTTGGAAAATGACATGAGGTTATTTAACTAAAGTAGAAAATAGGACGGATGTGGAGGGAATCATGGGCTGTGGAATCACTGGAAGCTAAACGTGCATTTCAGCATTGTTCCTTACCAGCAGAATGTCATGTATAGTCACTCAACCTCCGTGAGTCTAAAATTATGAGCAAGAGCAGCTGACTGCCGCACTGTTGTCCTGGGAATGAAGTGAGCTGGCCTTAGCAGTGGAACACAGCCTCTAGTACAAAGATGACTTCCCTCTCTTCTATCCTTCCCTTCCTGTCTCTATCTCCTCAAAGAGGAGAGGGGATGTGGAGGGGCTTTTTAAACCAAATGAATCCTAGGATGAAATGAGAAGTGGCATTGGATAATGGCTTCAAACGTGGATCCTGGAGCCACACTGCCAGTCTCCAATTTTGCCTCTGAGTATTCTAAGCTGTGTGATGTCTAAACTAAATGACTCCTTGCTCAGAATCTCCATCTGCAAAACAGGAAGAACAGTATCTGTGTGCTAGAGAGACATCAGGTCCACATCTGTAAAGTGCTTAGAACCTGATACATAGCAAGTGTTGTACACACGTCTTTGTACTGGAGTCCCATCTACACCAGTCTTAGAGTGATGACATTCAGCAGACCTTTCTCTTCCTGGAAGTACTTTAGCTGAGAGGTGCCAGCACTTCAAAGGCCCCATTTGGCCTCATTTCTTGACTGACAGCTTCAAAACCGAGTGTGCTGCACCTCCCACCATTCCCTGGTGCTACATAAATCTTTATAGAATTGGATTGTAAAGAGCCAAGTATTGGAAAACTGAAACCCTAATAACCCAATCGATCGCTTGAGAGTAGTCCGATGGTGTTTCTTTAAGGCAGCTAGCATCATCCAGGCTGCTGTAACAGCCCTTCACCTTGGACCCAGGAAGCAGAGGGCAATGCCATCCTGCAATTTGCCTCTGCACCTCTCTGGCTGCTCTCAAAGGAGTCCAAAAGACCAAGTTATTTGTATTTAATGACAATGCACAGATACGGGTACTTATGCCCTCTAGTATAGCTCTAGATTGCATGCATCTTTCTCTGTATTAGCAGAAAGGAAGAGGTGAGAAACAAAGATGCTGAGGAAGAAAATGCCATGCTTTGTCTAGCCACATCTAAGTCTTCATCTGGAATGAGAAGAGAGAGAGAGAGAGAAAAAGAAAAGAATTAAAAAGAAAGAAAAGAAAAGGTAAGAAAAACACAAAGGTACCTAAAAAAAGCTTCACATTCTTATCCTTTCTCTGAGTCCTGTGAATAAAATCCAAGGCCTTTTCTCTCCTTGATTGACCACAGATAAAAATTGATGGATAAAAATGTCTGTGGATCGTAGCTTTTTTGAGTCATAGTCTGTACTTTGCAGCTTAGATTGGAGCAAAGCAGACTGAGCCACAGGTCCTCACCCCTAAGGGGGCAGTGTCACAATGCCTGAAGAAAGAAGCACTTGGAATCTGAGCCATCTGTGCAGGGAAAAGAAAAAGTCTCCTAAATGCTGTTTCAAGCAGGTCATTATACTTACCCTTATCTTTTGTTTCCTCTCTTCATGGTCTGGAGCCAATTCTGAACAAGCCAGTCTTAGGGCTTGTTTGGATTCCTGTGCACTCAGCTCTCTTAGGCCCTTAAAAGCTTGAGAGGAAACATTTAAGAGGCATGATTGAGGCCAGCTGGGCTGCACCCCAGCCAAGCCACGCGAGCCACCCTTTCCCATGATCGATTCTGATTGCTGCGGCTGCAGGAATCCTATAACGGTCAGCAAAGACGACTAAGGTGGCTGGAAAGAATGAGGTGGTCTGGCCACTGTCCATGCAATAACACCATGCCTGGAAGTGTTCCTTCCTCAAAGTACCTCTCGTGCAGACATCTTTCCAATGTTTGCCAAAATGACAGAAATCACCTTAAAGCAATGAGAGAAAGGAATGCTTTAAAAGGCCATCAAATGCTCAGTCTGTCGGCCACGATTGCCTGGTACATTTGCATCTGACGCTGACTCTCACCTCCCATTTCACTCACTCCATTGGCTCCCAACCAGCTTGCAATTTGGAACTCCCAGGGTGTGGTAGATTGCAAAAATAACTATAATCCTTCATCCATCTCTATGCTAAATCACTGTGTACTATGGTTTTAGAACTTCTCTTATGAGGAGGCAATGGCTCTTTCTCCTCACCTTGAATCTGAACTTGACTTGTACTTGCTTTACCTACTAATGTAAATGTACCATGTCAACACTCCTAAGAGAAGCACCTCAAAGGGTGCTTCTGCTCCAAGGGATGTGTGTGTGTGTGTGTGTGTGTGTGCATGTGCATGTATGCATGCATTGTGGTGTCTGTGTGCATATAGGAGTCTTCGTTATCTGATTCCCATGTAAGCATTGCCCTAGACATCCTGTTGTAGGGAGGTAGACTGTGTTAGTCCATTTTTGTTGTTGTAATAAAGTATCAGATTATAATAAAACATCAGATTTACTTAGATCATAGTTATGGAAGCTGAATATTCAAGACCAGTTCCTATCAGCCTTTGAGAAGACTTGTTGGTTACATCACAACGTGATAGAGGTCATCATGAGGGGACTATTGCAAGAGAAGAGCATTCACCTAGCAAAGTGGGAAGCAAGAGAGATGCAGGGACCAGGCTCACTGTTTCTGTAATGATGTGTTTCCATGGTGACTAACCGGGACCCTAGAAGATTATTAGCTAGTCCATTCTAAGTGTAACACTCCTAGTGATCAACTTAACCACATTGTATTAGTGCTACAAGTTCTACTGCCTTTCAGTATCAGCATGTTGGAGATCAAGCATCTAGCACATGATTCTTGGGATCTCTCTAGAACTGTACCCCAATTCTAGTAAAATCCACAAAGCCGCCCTCAGCCAGCTGCCTCACTACTAATGCTGCAGCTAAGAGCAAACACCTGAGATAAAAATGCTTGGTCCAAACTGCTGACCCCCAGAATCATATACCAAATGATCTTTATTATCGTAAATCTTCAGCTCTGATGGTGGCTTGTTACAAATTATAATAGCCCATTACAATGGCAATACTTCTCAATATGACAAAACTACCTTTAAAAAAATATAAGAGAAAGATTTTTGCTAGAGGGCACTTTGGAATGTTCTGGCAAACACTTCTGATTCTAACCTGCTGACTCAGTAGCCCCAGTGGTCTCTAAGCACTCTGTAATGAGGAATTCCCAGGACTTCCACAGTATATAAGCACCGCTTATTTGCTAGAAACTCTGTCCTACTAGGAAGCATCCATTAGGTGATGGGAGAGGATACTAGATTCTTTCGATTCCCTGGATGGTGAGTCTCCTAGAGGGGGAAGTAGTCAGCTTCAAATATTTTAAGATAGTGAAATTGTTTCTCTTTAGTGCTTTATTAGGACTAAAATTATGAGAAGCTCCAAAGGCAGCAGACATATTGAGAAGCAGTCAGCTCTCATGCTGGACCATGTGTGACGCTTGTGTAAGTTTTGTGCAAAGGACACAGATGATGGGAGATACCTGGCATTTATCATTTATCCAGTATCTACTATTCATCTAGTACTGTGTTGTGTCTTGGGCTTTTGAAGAAATCTCACAAAGGTCTCTCTGAAGAGGTTCTGTTAGCAAGGATTCACAGAGGAGAACACTCAATCTCAAAAGGTTAAGTTGCCCCAGGTCACATAGCCAGCAAGTAGCAGAGCGGCAGTTGTCCTGGGCTGTCACTGTGATTTTTCTAATGGAATTGTCCAAAAGATAGGCTTCTGCATGAAATATTCAAGGGTTTGTAAATATTTGGCTTAACTTTTTTCTTCTACTTAGTTGTTTGAAAAACTAATAAAAATCCATACAAAATATGCTATATTCCAACAATTAACATGAGAGAGAGAAAACATAATTATCTTTTGGGAAACAATCGATCTGGTATCCATAAGTATATTATGTATAGACTCAGAATGAGGCTGTGATGAATCTCTATAAGATACATTAAAATGTCTGTTTATTAACCACTGATTAGGAAATTTGAAGTTCTTTTTTTTCTCTCCTTAATTTTTTTAAATTTAGATAAGCACACACCAGCTTACATAAGTGAGCATGCTACTATGAATATGGATAATTTTCTTTTAAAATATTTAATTTTTAACTATGTATGGATATGTGTTGGTATGAGTACTTAAGTACTAGTGTTTGGGGAGAAGGGACTCCAAATCCCTTGGGGTTATAGAAGGTGGTAAGCTGCCTAATGTGGGTGCTGGAAACTGAGCTCAAATTTTCTGCAAAAGTCGAACTTTCTTTTAACTACTGAAATATCTCTTCAGCCAGGCAATTTTCTTAATTAAATATCAGGCATGGCATAGGTAAGCATTGCCACTTGGCCTATGACTGAATTGTATTCTACTAAAGAACTGTGGCTGGATTAATTGTATTCTACTAAAGAACTGGACTTATTTTGGTAGATTCCCATAATGGAAGACTTCCGACCTCTAGATAGTTCCAAGTGTTTTCATTTGCTGATTGTAGTCAAGTTGTGAAGTATTAGCAATTGTTAGGAAAAGAGCCCAAAGGAGGATGGGGAAACAGCTTCCGTACTTAGCCCAATGAAGTGTGATAGTTTAAGAAAAGTGATTAAAGCATAGCTGATGTGGCAAGGGTGGTGTCTCCCCTCCGGCTGAGAGCTGCTACCAGGTATTAGAACAGATGAACTGCAGGCTATGGAGGCCCTCTGACCAACAAAACTGGCCTAAACAACCTCCTGAGCAACCTATGTCCCCATTCTTATTCCATGAAGAAGACTGAAAAAGGCCAAAGCTCCCATACATGTCAAAGTAGACATCTACCATCCCAAGAGCAGAAAACAACAAAAACTCAGTTAAGAATGGCGGCAGGCTCAACCCTCCTAAACCCAGCTTCAGTGAGTGACTTACATTATATTCAAGACAATTGTTCTACTAATAACTAATTGAACTAAAAAGCAAGTTATTTACAGTTTCCTAAGGTAACAATTCATTCCCTATTTTGAGACGCTTCTATGGGCATCTGGAAAGAGTGTTTGTTCTACCGTGGAGTGGATTCATATCGGGAACTGCTTGCCCACTTCAAGCTGTGGCAGTTCAGGCAAGAAACTAAACTTTTTGAAACTTCAGTTTCTGGTCTATAATGTAGAGAATTACAATCCACCATTTCTCAGAAGGCTGAGGGAGAGAGATCAGCGAAATTTCCTGGCGCAATGAAGATCTGCATAGGTCTGTTCTCTCTTCCCCTTGGAGCTCAATCTATCCTGTCAATTGGATGTATGTTCTTCCTCCTGTCTTAATCCACAACAAAATCTATAAGAGGAAAAAATCTAATGAACTAAGCTCATCCTGGCTGCAGTCAATTGTCAGTATTTCAGTGTTCACAAAGGTCTGAACCTGTGCCATTTCAGAGTGAGTCTCAGAAGGTTCTACATGATTAAGACAGAGTTCCTGTTGACATCCCTGAAATCACTCATCTACCCAGATAATGTGTGACATCTCCACATGTTCACCCCCAAGGTTCTCCAAGAAAGTCAAACATACTCATCTTTCCATGGACACAAATAAGTAATCAGAAAAAAATTCTCCCCAGCCAGCCCAGTGACCTGTCTCTTTTGATCCAATGACATGGGAAGCTCTGTGTGGTCAGTTGCCATTTCTTGGTTCTAGGTCAGTGGGACCTTTGTGTCATCCGGTAGAATTCATCCTCTGGAAAAAAAAAATAGACTTCTAAGTTAAAAAGCCCAAGATTTTCAGTAAATGGAAACCCAATTTCACTAATGAATTACAAAGTAGTTTCTCTCATCTCTACCCCTTGACTATTGCACCGTGTATTCCAATTATGAGAGAAAACAGTAACACATAGTACAGTGTATTTCCTAAGACACTGCTCCCATTGTAACTTATCCATGAAATTTTCTTCCCCCTGTTCTTGGTCAATGCTAATCTATAGCCTTCAATATGCGTTCCAACATTTCTTAGGCCCAACTATTTAGGATGACAGCATACAGGGTAAAGCCAGTGAGTTCCAGCAGCATGGGTGATTGGTGCAGTAGCTCACTGAAGATTAGTCCCCAGTCATAAAGGGCACAGTGTAGAATACTATGGCAGTAAATAAAACCCATGTTGTGGTAGCAGTAGCTAGTGGGGAAGCCAACCCAAAGTACTCTGGAAAAAATCTAAGAAATGTTCATGATGTAGGAAATCCTAGGCCAATCTAATATCAGTTGGTCAGCTCACTTTTTTCCAGCAAAGATGTTCCATTTGGTACTTACTCCTAGTTCCCTGGGTAATTATCTGTCTATTAGAAAACAAAAACTCTGGTGTGCTGAGAGAAAATATAACTGAGCTCATGAATTAACTCTGTAATTTTTTTTTCATCTTTGAGCCCAAGAGCAAAAATGAGTGAATAGCAGGGCTAGGAGGCTGTCCAATATCCACAGAGCAGGTCACCTTGACCATCTGGTTATTAAGAGTCTCCTTTATAGTGGTTGTCCTTGGGATCATTCATAGGACACATAAATCCTCAAACTTTGTGTCTATGCTGACAGCTCCTTTCAAACCTCTTCTTCAGACTTTCTTAGTCCTTCTAAATTACTGACAAACTAGCCAAACTATTAGACTATATTGACAAATCAATCAGAGTCCACATTTTTGTGTATCTTCTTCTGAAAAAGTAAACAGCCATAAGACATGCTGTTCATTCTCATAATTCCCATTCCTTGGGTGTTTCAAGATACTTCTGAAGTAGTCAGAATTCTGAAAATGAACACTAATGATTCTCACTCACTTTCAATTTTGTCACTTTTATGCACAGATGTGACTAATGACAATGATGAGATAGTGGTTGGATATGAGGTTCTTCTAAAGTAAAGTCTTTTAATAATTTCTTCATTTTTTAAAATTTCATTTTACATTCTAACCACAGTTCTCCCTCCCACCCCTCCTGCCTTCTCCCCAGTCCACCCTTCATCCACTCCTCCCAAAGAGTAAGAGCTCCCATGGGAATTCAACAAAGCCTGGTCCATCAAATTGAAGGAGGACTAAGCCGTTCCCCTACCCTGCATTAAGACTGAGCATGGCATCCCACCATGACAAGTTACTTCATGCGCCATAAATGGATCCTGGTCCCACTGACAAGGGCCGCTCAGATAGTCTAAGCTACACAACTGTCTCCCACATGCACAGAGCCTAGTTCAGTCCCTTAGAGGCTCCAGGGTTCATGAGTTCCCACGAGCCTGGTTCATCTGTCTCTGGAGATTTCCCCTTCATGATCTTGACCTTCCTTGCTCATATATTCCCTCTTCCCTATCTTCAGCTGGATTCCTAGAGGTTGGCCTGGTGCTTCATTGTGGATCTCCACATCTGGTTCCATCAACTACTGAATGAAGGTTCTATGATGACAGTTGGGGTATTCACCAATCTGATTACAGAGGAAGGCCAGTTCAAGTACCCTCTTCACTATTGCTAGGAGTCTTAGCTGGAGGAAATCAGGAAGACTGAGATGGTAAGAGGAGTGTCCTGTCACTGCTGGCTTTGAGGTTGGAGTATGGCAGTAGAAGGATGTGGCTGGAGCCTTAGGGTCTAAAACAAGATTGGTTTCCATGGGGCTTCTCCCCTAGAACTACAAATTCCCACCTCCTCTTGTGTCTTTCACGTGGTCTGCTGTTGAAAGGATGCTCATTCATTCCCAGCTGCCCAGTTCTGAAATTATTATGCATATTTCTAGCTAGCTCTTACATCTTAGCTCATTCATAGGAGGTTGCTTGACTAACAGCAGGAAAAGAAACACAATATCTGACTGGATCCTGCTAACAAACAGAATGAGTTTCTAAGGGGATTTTTCCCAAAGTCACCACTAAGAGCCCACCCACATGATCACATCAGATTGACTTTGGCCTTGGGAGAGCCTAAGCAAGCTTACTGAACTTCTGATGAAGGGAAATGTGAAACAACAAATAAATGACATTTTAAGCTGCAAAATTTATGATAATTTGTTAGATAATAATAAAAAAGAACGTGCTTCCTAAATGGAGATATGTTTACAAGTTTCATAGTTCAGAAAGTACTGGAATTTGTGTTGTAATTGTTTCGTCTCAGTCAGTTGATCACAGACAGTGCCCAGGAAACCTGAGGTAGGGGAACAGGATGAGAAGTATGTATGAATTTGCCAGGACTGCCAAAGAAATATATCCTAGACTAAGCAGCTTAAATAGCAAACATCAAATATTTAGTAATTCTAGGGTCTTGAAGTTAAAGATCAGGGCACTAAAAAGATTGGTTTTCATGCGGCTTCTCCCCTTGAGTTGTAAATTCCCACCTCCTCTTGTATCTTTTATGTGGTCTGTTTTTGGAAGGATGCTCATTTGTTCCCGCTGCCCGTTTCTGAAATAATCACATAGAAACTATATTATTACAACACTGCTTGGCCTATTAGCTTATGCATATTCCTAGCTAGCTCTTACGTCTAGCTCATTCATAGTCAAAAATTCAAAGAAAACACAATATTATACATAATTCAGACTCTGTATTTTCCATCTTTACATGGCTCATTTTTCTGTATTCCTTTAATTGATGACTGTCTGTACTCTGTCTATTTAAAGACTTTATTTTTTATAACCATTTACTTCCTTTTATAACTGTCTATATTCTTTTTCTTCAGTCTCCCAAGCCTATGTACATTTAGCCAACACTGTGACCCATTTTAAGGTCTTTTTTTATCTGAATCTGTCTTTATTGTTCTTTTCTGACAAAGCGCATTTTAAAATGCCTGGATGCTGGCTCGGCCTCTCTCAGCCTTTTAACATGGTGGTTGGCCCTAAAGTCATATGCTTGAGCATAGCATTGTACAGACCGAGCAGGTAATATTTAAGAATATTATATATTAGAATATGCATATATACATATATATGTATATATGCATGTAACCACAACTGATGTGGAATTAGGTCATAGATTTGGGGACAGCAGAAGTAGAAGGGGTATATATGATGTAATTATAGTCTCAAAAAATAAAAGAAACAAAACAAATAGAAAAAGAAATGATGTGTTGTTATAATGGATGAAGGCCTACAGTCAAAACAGAGCTTGATAATAGAGATTTTATAGACTATAGTCCCCAGCTGCTACATCTTTGTCAGGGATCAGATTTGCATAATCATTTGCTCACATGATCCTGGGAAAAGTCATGCAAGAGCTGTGAAGAGACACAGGAGTCTACTTAAAAGCTCTAGCAAGCTGTTGAGCCTGGTGCTGAGGTTGACTGAGTTTCTCTTTGCCTGGAACAATGAGAACATAGTAGGCAGTAGAGAAAGATCCCCAACACCCTTGACATCTAGGAACTTTTAAGGGAATGGAATTGTTTAGAACTGAATCTTGTCTAGAATTTATAAAACATTGTGACCATATCATCAGAATAGTGACAATAAAGTAACCACTTAAGCAATCAATTAGCTCTGCCAATTAATCATCAAGTACTTTCTATGATAGATAAAATATCAGAGTAGGCTTGATGAGAGCATGAAAGCCTACAAAATAAAATCCTTGAGATATTTTTACTCAGCTAAGCAATGTTATTGATGCATAGAAAATAATGGGAGAATTTATCCCTTAAATTTTGTTTTCCCCAAGTGGCAAAGAGAGAGAGAGATAATGACATTTGTTTGAACATTTTTCTGGTTGTTTGTAAATATTTTTCCTCCTACATTGTGAAAGATACAGCTTTTGACATAAGAAAGAATTACATGGCCTTATATTTTTTCCTACATCAAAATTTCTTTCAACCTAAAATTGTGAGAGCAATTCATATTGTGAGTCTAGAAAAGATGATGTCTTCATTATTTATCAAGTTTGGCCAGAGAGAGACAGAGTCGGGGAGAGGGGTCAGACATCCAGGAATGTGGCATCTGGAATGATTCTGTGACACCTCAAAACTTACAGTGTGTTTTAGGGACACAGCCCCAAGAATATTTTTAGAGCAGAAGCATTTGTGTGTCTACACAGATAAATCCCTTGCAGAGATATGTTCCTGTTTGGCCTCTGCTCCATCCCATCCATCACAAAGCCAGCCTGCCAATTGCTCCCCAGATGTTCTCACCCTGACCCGGAGGTGCCCCCTTTGCTGAGAGACAGCAGCAAATGAACCTCTTCCATCCATGGCATTTCCAGAGCATGTTCCAGAATGATTGACTGGGTTGCCGGCTGTTCAGTGAGTCCCACTACCATACCTAACCCAGAGAAGATGATCCACTGCAAAAGAAACAAATGTGAATGGGACTCTTGAGAGTTTACCAGGGAGAGAAAGCTGAATTCTTTTTCTCTTTTTTTCATTAATGAAAGCCAAAGTAGACGACAGCTTCCTTTCAAAGGTGAAGGTATAAATTACAGAGTGTCCTGAGTGTATTTACCTACTCTTACACATACAACAATTCTCAGGATTAAGGTTATAAAAGAATGGCATGGATGTAACTGTTTAAAAATGTGAATCCTGAGTTTCATTCCTAAGAAACTAGCACTGCACCAATGTGGCAGGATCTGTGTATTAGCATTGATATTCAGCACTGCAGATAAGATTCTGATATATGTGCTTCTCGGACTCACTTCAACCTGATATTTTAAATTTTAGCAAGGTCTGTGGGCAGAACACTAACCAAAAGACAGGAAGTTAAAGCCTGAAGTCCAATGCTAGGTTCTCCTCTGATTATAAAGCAATCAGCTAGTCCCTTCAGTCACTCATTGAAGCTATCACTTTTGCAGGATTTTTCCACTTAAAATATTTAGATATAATAATTCTTGATTATGATCTTCAGTCTATGCTTTTTTAATTTCATCATTCTAATAACTATTTTCCACTGATATAGCCATCACAACCAAAGTGAACTTGAATATATTACTTAATCTTTCCCAGTCTTATTTTCCTCATTTACATGAAGGAAATATTAATCCTCTATGTTTACTTCACGTTAAAGGCAAGCTAAAATGATACGAGGAACATAGGATCTATAAAGTGCAATGCAGTTATAACACCTCATTCCTTCCAAGCCAGAAGATATAGCTTTGAACATAGAAGACCATTCGTCTCATAAACATATCTTGAAGAAAATTCAATTTAGCTGAGTTCAAAATAGAGTGAGAACTGAGAAAATAGAAGCAGCCAATATAGAAAGATTTTAATGAATTTTTCTTGTGTAAAAAGTGGAGAAACAGGTCAGACACTGAGGACTACATTGGAGCAAAGCCAGTGAGTGGCTACTCGTGTGAATTATTCATAGCATATTTATGTGTTAGCAGGAGGGATCCTGTAGAAACAAGATTGCAGAATAGAAGTGTGAAATTATAGGAAGCTTTCCTCAATAAAGAAGAAGAGGTAGACTTCAGACCTGTGGGCTGGAACAGTAGCAATCTATCCATTATGATAGGGAAAAATTATTGCAGAGGTACAGATGTTTGGGAGTGGACAGATTGTTGATCAAGAAGGGACAAGCTTTTTCCTTCTGATTATATCCATCCAACAATTCACTGAAAAATGAAGGAAATATGTGTTGGAGGTTAGAGGAGAAATACTGGGAGGGTGTATTTACAGAAATGTCAACATTAAGGTTTAAACACTAACATTTAAAGTCATGGGTTTCAAAAGAAGCAATTGCAGTCAGTTGTTCAGTCAAATCAGATGCTGATTTCAGATGTGGAGAAGTGACCCAGGTTTCTATTGCTATGACAAAAACATCACAAACATAAGTAGCTTGTGGAGGAAAGGGTTTATTTCACTTGTACTTCCACATAGAGTCCATAATCTGTCAGGGTCCCGTCATAACAGGGTTCACACATTTCAGGATGGGGGTGGTGCAGGAGACTTGTCTGTTCAATAATGTTTTAAATAAATGCTGATTGGCCAGGTAGGAAGTGTGTGCGGGTCAACCAGACAGGAAGTAGAGGCAGGGCGAGGACAAACTGGTCTACAGAGAGTGAATTCCAGGACAAAGACACACAGAGAACCTGTCTCAAAAAGCCAAAAGTTAAAAGGAAAAATGAAAGAAATAGAGGCTAAAATAAAGCCATATAAGATGGAAAATACACAGAGAATCTTGATACTGCATGCTATGATGCTCTCTTTGAATTGTTTGAATGCTGAGGAAG
>JAQHUG010000105.1:1132396-1162521 GCA_028555095.1 Dicrostonyx torquatus | reverse complement strand
GCCCTTCAGGTATGCCTGTAAGCCAGTCTCATTGAAGCATTTTCTCAGTTGAGGTTCTTACTTCTCAGCAGACTCCAGCCTGTGTGAAGTTGCCAAAAATCTAGCCACAAAAAAAATGATCTTTTGTCAACTTGAATACAAACACATCACTGTACAACTGCAAACTTTCCTTTCTCATTTATCCCAAAGATGTCATATTAATATTAATATCACACTATAAAACATTCTGACTTTTGGTTGCGAGCCTGGCCTTTAATGGCTGTGCCAACTTGTCAGCCCACAGTCCAACATTTAAAATCCCACAGTCTTTAAAAGTTCTAACAACTTAAAGGTTCAACCTCTTTCAAACATCTTAAGCCTCTTACAAAGTTTTGCCAAAATTATCCAAGTTTCTCTAAAATATACAATTTTTTTCTAAAATATTCAAAGTTTCTTAATGGTGGGCTCCTATAAGATAAAACAATTAATTACATAATTTCTTATTTCAAAAGGGAAGAGTTAAGACATAGTCACAATCAAATCAAAGCAAAACAAAGTCCAACAATGTTAAGAGTCCAGTACTGGACATCTTGAACTCACTCATAATCAGAAGATCATTTCTCCAGCTCTGCCATTGGCAGCACATACAACTTGTCTCGTGAACTCAGATCAGTATGACTCTACAGCTGTTGTCATCCTTAAAGATCATCCCATGGTACTTAAATCTATAAAATTCCTGGGCATTGTTACCAATAGCCTTTCCTGACCTCTCTTCAGGGAATTTAACCTTGCCACATTGTGTCAAACTTCAGCTTCTTTCCATGTCCCCCTTTGTCCGGAGAGTTTTATTGCAATTGAAGCTGTACCTTTACCAGTGATCTCTCCTGACCTCTCACAATGTCAAGTCACAGATTTTCTTCATGACCCCTTCATGCTTTCAAAGCCAGTACCACACCACGGAGACTCTTACATATAACCAAGTTCAGAATTTGCCCCACTGGACCATAGCTCCGGTGTATTGAGTTTGGGGAAATTTTTCCTGGAATATTTTTGCCTCAGTCATACTGGTCTCCTCTTAATCATCACTATTTTCTGAACTCCAGCTAACTAGTATCAGTAAAGTTTCACTTCAGTGATATGGTCTTTTAATCACAACTTATTTTTCAGTCCAACTAACCAGAACCATGGATTCTTAACACAAAATATTACTTAAATGGTCCTGGTAGAATCTTTGCTTCCCTTTGAAATCTCACAAGTCAGGCTGCCATCATTTGTCCTGCTGTCAGTTTTATCTTCTAAGCTCCTATAATAGCTCACTAACTCTGAACACTCAATGACTTTTCTAGCCCAAAGTTCCACAGTCCTATCAAAAACATGGCCAGGTCTGCCATAGCAATATCCCATAAATCTGGTACAAACTTCTGTCTTAGTTAGGGTTTCTATTGTTATAATAAAATAACGTGACCAAAACAGCTTGGGAGATAAGGGTTAATTTCATCCTACAGTTGTCCATCATAAAGAAAAGTCAGAGTAGAAACTCAAGGCATGGACCTGGAAGCAGGAAATGAAACAGAAGACATTTAGGAATGCTGATTGCTGGCTGACTCCTTACAGCTTGTTCAATATACTTTCTTATATATTGAAGGACCATCTGCCCAGGTATGGCACTGCCTACATTGAGATGGACCTTCCCCCATTAGTCACCAATCAAGAAAATGCTCCACAGGCTTGCCAAAAGGCCAATCTATTGGGCACTAGTCTCAGTTGATATTTTCTCTTCCCAAATGACTCTATCTTGCTTCAAGCTGTCATAAATCTAGCCAACAAAAAGAAGTACTAAACTGTACTTGCCAGGATTTCTTTTAAACCAGACCAGGGCAGAATGATGGGTGAGTGGGTCAGGGAGAAGGGGGCATAATGCAATTTCCAATCTTAGTGTCTTAGTAGGGTTTCTATTGCTGTGATGAAGAACCATGAGCAAAAGTAACTTGTGGAGGAAAGAGTTTGTTTTGCTTGCATTTCCATACCACAGTTCATCACCAAAAGCAGTCAGGGAAGGAATCCTGAGGCAGAAGCTGATTAGAGACCATGGGAGAGTACAGCTTACAGGATTGCTACTCCTGACTTGCTCATCCTGCTTTCTTATAGAACCCAGGACCATCTCTCCAGGGATGGCTCTACCCACAATGGACTTTACCCTCTCCCCTCAATTACTAATTAAGAAAATGCCCTACATTCTTACCTACCTATAGCTTGCCTTCTGACGGCCATTTTGTTAATTGAGGTGCCCTCCTTTCAGATGACTTTAGCTTGTTTCAAGCTCACACAAAACTAGCCAGGTCACTTGTTAAAGATAACCAGTAGATTAATTATTCTGATAAATTTGAAGTTGTTTCTAATTGTTAAAAAGAATGTACTGGAAATTTGAAGTGTAACCAGAGAGTAGAATATCTGAAACTGAAAGTCAGGACATCAACATGGTGTAAGCAATGAGCACATAACAAAATAAATATGGAATTCGAGTAGGTCAAGCAAGTGAGGGCCTAGGATATCTAGAGAACTATCTGTAGATGGAGACTGTCTCATAGTTTCCCAGACACCCCAGAACTGAATAATCACACCTAGGTGTATTCCTAACTAGCTCTTATATCTTAAATTAATCCATTTCTATTAATCTTTGTATCACCATGAGGCTGTGACCTACTGGTAAGGTCCCAGAGTCCTTCTCCTTTGGCAGCTACATAGCATCTCCTTGACTCTGCCTAATCTGTCTATATTTCTATTTGAATTTCTAGCCTGGCTTTACTCTGCTAAGTCATTGGCTAAAACAGTTTTATTCATCAATCAATAAAAGCAACACATAAACAGAAGGACAACCCACATCATCTCCCCCTTTCTATCTAAATAAAAATTAAGGTTTTAACTTTAACATAGTAATATTATATGTGACAAAATAGGTATCAAGTAACAATTACAGTTGCAATATTTCCTTGTGGGTCTCAAGCTTCATATCTAATTTATCTTTTATGATAACTAAGGAGAACTATAATTATAACTGTCTGTCTTCAACTTCTCAAAGATCCCAGAAGGATATAATATTACCTAAGTAACAAGAAATGCATTGTAAGCAACTTCCAAAAATGATCTAGAAATGAGAGAGCTATCTCGTTGCCTGGACAGTCACCCAAAGTTCTTCTGTCACGTTGGGCATCCATCTTCAGCCTATCGGCCCAGAATATCTGGCAGGCTTTTTCATGGAGCAGGAAATTTGAAAAACTGTTTTGTCTATATTGACCAGTTTGTCAGTCACATTTTTTCTGTGTCCTACAGAATTTCTGGCAGTTTCTTCTGTGAAGCAGGAACCCTAAAGGACCATCCCATTTTTTGGAAAGTTTAGCAGTTACTTTTCTGTGTGGCCTGCATGTCCAGTTCGAACATCATGACATAAAGCAGTCCAGGCAAGATCAGTTTCTTGCCCAAATGACTAGCCTTGTCACGTTGAAGGCAAATTCCATAATGAGTTTCTTCAATACCCATCAACCTCTCTGAAATAATTGATACTGCCAGAAGCAGACATGTCTTACTGTCCAGAAAAGTCTAAGTTCTTAAAACATTTTAAATGCCATATTCTGTAGATCTTTGAAGTGAAACTGTTAAAGATTATCTGTTTAACTGAAATATATCTCTGTATATCTAGAAAACCTAACTAATATGGCTAAAAGTTTGACTATTATAAATGATTATCTATTAATCTGTAATTTAATTAAACTTTACAATATAAATGAGCTATATAAAATAATACTTTAAACAACAGTAGAAATATACATATAACAAAATTGGCCTAAAATCTGTCTCAATAAAACAAAGTCCATACCAATATCATATCCCCCTTTAAATATAAACAAACATTTTTAAACAATCATTTTGGGAATTTGGGCATTGTTTTCTCCAAACTGCTCCCTGTTGTTTGTTGGGTGAAGAATTTGTAGGGTTCACAGAGACCTTTGGGGAGGATCTTGTTCCATCAAACCACATTAGCCTGGAAGGAATCCACAAGTTCTCGTCCTCTGTAGAAACAAAAGCAGAACTTCTTTTCCAAAGTAACATATTCTTAGATTCAAATTTTAAATTCAAGATACCTTTATGCTGATTTAGCTTAGCATCCCCAGATTCAAATGTTTCTCTACAGTTATCTCATTAACAGTCAAAAAATTCAAAGAAAACACAGTAATAAACATAATCCAGACTATCTGTGTATTTTCCATCTTTATGTGGCTTTTTTTTACTCTACTACTTTTTAATATTCATTTAATTACCTTACTCCTTTAACCTGTATCTGTGACTTATATATGCTTTCTTTTTTTCTCTCTTAAGCCTGTGTACATTTATCCAACACTTGGACCATTTAGGGGTCTTCTTTTGTCCAAATCTGTCTTTACTGCATATCTATAATCTTTTTTTGAGCAAGAACGCTTCTAAAAATGTTAAGCAGCATGGTTAGAAGTAAGGCTGCCTTGTTTTTTGGCTCCCCCAATCCAACATGGCAGAGGTATGTTCTGTGAGCCATGTTCACCCCCAGCTCCGGGGCCAGAGCATGTCTATGTTGCCATTAAGCAACTTATAGCACTCTGCTCACAAACCGCATTTAAATACTCCATAACATGACTTTCTGAAAATGCCAGAGCCATTTATGCTGCCAGAAATAACAAGAAAGCTGGCTCTTAAAGGAGCTGCATAGTTTTTGCTGCTAATACCGAGTCGGGAAGCCTTCTCTTAAAGAAATTGCACCTTTGCTTGACTCCAGCAAACAGAGTGCACCCGAGGAAATGCTGCTACCAAGAAACCATGCTTAACTTTCTTCTTTTGTGTCTAGAATTCCTTACCAAGCTCTCTCAGGTTTTATTTGGGTATAGTTGGTCCCTCATTAGAAGCCATTTTGTAGATGGAATCTGCTCTTTAGTTTCCTGGCCACCCAGACTCACATAATCACACAGAAACTATATTAATTACAGCACTGCTTGACTTATAAGATAGGCATATTGCTAGAAATCTTAAATTGGCCCATTTCTATTAATCTATTATCACCACGAGTCTATGGCCCACTGGTAAGGTTCTGTTGTCCTTCTCCTTTGGCAGCTGTCTCCTTGACTCTCCCTACTCTCTCTGTAGATTTCTGTTTGGATTCCCACCTGTCTTTACTCTGCCAAACCATCAGCCAAAACAGTTTTATTCATCAACCAATAAAAGCAATACATATATAGAAGGACATCCCACATCAACTATCTGTATCTTTTTTGTTTTGTTTTGTTTTGAGGCAGGGTCTCTCTATGTAGCCCTGGCTAGCCTGGCACTGACTATGAAGACCAGGCTGACTTCAAACTTACAGAAACATGCCTGCCTTTGCCTTCCAAGTGCTGGAATATAACACATGAGTTATGCATCTTTTTTCTTCTTTATGTTCTAAAACAGTGGTTCTACCTATTGTTTCTCTTTAATACAGTTCCTCATGTTGTGGGTCCCCACAGCATGAACTCAGTTCATTGCTACTTCATAACTCTTATTTTGCTACTGTTATGAACTGTAATGTAAATGTCTGATACTCAAGTTAGCTGATATATGACCCCCAAAGCGGTCATGGCCCACAGGTTGAGAATCACCATCCTAGAATATTACACAATAAAGATAGAGAAACAATTATGCATTCATGGGTAATTTCATTTTGTTGTGATTGAAGACAGTGATAGGGATAATAAAGAAATGAAGAAGAGGCTCCTGGCTCATGCTTCAAAGGCATACTCATAGGGATAGTGACAGCCAGGGATGGTAGATACATGGTTGCCATGATGAAACTGATAGGTGCAAAAGACAACTCCAGTCCCAGGAACATAGGTGATTTCATATGGAACTATGAATTTTTATTTCTTGATAAAATATTAGAAGTTCCATCACAAAGGGCTCTCTTTCCATGGGCTATAGGATTATTAGAGATGAAACTTGCTGCCCCTTTTGATGAGCCATGTGGTTTTCATTATACATAGTCCGTACTGTGTCTTGTCTTCTTTTTAGAGTAGTGACCCCTTTTAGTTTTCATTCCCTTAACTTCAGTAGTTGTGATTTCTAGGGGAAAAAATCTAATGAATAAGTAAATGTTTTAATACATTCTTCTTTCTCTCTATCTGACCCTGTTAGGCACTTGATTATAGACTCCTGTCCTATATCCAACAGATAAACTTCTCTCAATTAAAATCTGAATTATTTCCCCATAGACAAAAAATTAAAGTCTCTTTTCTGTGATAATCCTCTAACCTTGAAATCTCAATTAGACTTGATGGCACAATAAGAAATGAAACTCAAAATGATTAGACAATCTAACTTTAGCTCCAGAAGAAAGTATTATATAGTCTAGGTGTTAGGGCTAAGAACTCCAGAGTTCAGGGTCTCTTACTGTGGTGGGTCCCTTCTTTACATTAGCTCCCAAGGTCAACACTCTTTGGAGACTTCCATAAAAAGCATAGCACAAAACAGGAGCCCTATCACATTTTCTCCACTATAGACTAATGATCACCATTGCTCAAAGGTCAAAAGAGTAGTAAAGCAAAGAAAAAGAATCAAAGATCGAAGTCTTTTTTTGTTGGGGTAAGCTACTGGTGAACCAGTCTTCCAGTTCTGACCCAGTTACTCTGAAAGGCAGAAAGTGCCTGGTCTCTTTGAAATTTGCATTGTTAGGACCTTTCCTCCATAAAGCTGTTCTTGAGACTCAGTCCAACTTGAGGACTTTATGTTAAACACTCAGTAATAATTACAGAGGAGAGATGGGTATTTCTAGGAGACATTAGGAGAAAGTCCCAGGAGGTTTACTTCTGGGTTATAGCTAGAGTAATAGTGTTTTCTGTAGCAGAAAATCTTTGAAACTTAAAGTAATGGCAGTCTTAATAATTCCTTTAGGTAAAGGTTGTGAAGGTGGTACTCTTCTTTATTATGTGTAGCTTACTCCACAGAACTCTAAAATGTCACCCTAGCACCAGAAAGGAGGGACACGGAAAAGATTTAGCAGGATTTTCAGAGTGCTTTCTCCTTAACACAATTTAGGGATAGGTTTTGAAAAATACTGACAAACTAGATTCTGGTTCTTCTTTTTTTTTCCATTGTACCCTGGTGAAAATTTTATTGTGATGGATAAGTGAGTTTTTCTACAGAGTTCTATGACAAAACTATTCATGCCCCTACCTTTTCTTCTCCCACTACATCTCATCCTTACCTACACTTCTTCAAGGATAACCTCTTCACAACCTTGTATAATTATAAATGCATTTGGTTGCTGGTTTGCCTGACTGATGTCTCATTTGTGGAGGGGTGCTAATGTCAGCATGCCAGCAATAGGCACCAGTGGTCTGGTCTGGGATGCACAATCCTGCTTCACATCCTTGCAGAGTCCAAACAGCACTAAAGAGGAGCTGAGCAATACTTCAGTCCAAAGTATCTGAAAGAAGAGAAGGCCCCAAATCATTTGTTTCTTTTATTTTAGCGGCATGGGGGTAAGAGAGCTTCCTTTACTCCTAGATTTTCCTACATTTCTTTGTTATGTATGCTTTAATCCTCCAAGATGTTCTCATTTGACTCATGAAGCAACACTTCTAAATGCTTATGTATCAACTCAATCATTTTTAAAGAAGAATAACGATAAATGTTTTTCTTCCTGCAGCCACCACAGCTTTGCACAGTTTTCTTGAGAGCACATGGAAAACACTTTTTCTTGCTCCTATGCTAAAGATGTTCTCCCAGCAATACAGAGGAGCTGTGACATGAAGAAGAGATGGAGAAAGTAGGCTTCATACTATTTCTTACAAGTTTTCTCTGCAGATAGCATCTCCTCGATTCCTAACTCTCCTGACACTGGCAGACCCTATGTTCCTCCAGGTTGGAATTTTAAAATTTGCTTTTTATTCACCACACAGCAAAAACATATCTTAGTGTTTTGCCCCACTTTGTGGGGCAAATATTAAAGAGCTTATAAACTTTTTCTTGGCAGTTTCCACTTCTCAGGTATTTATATTTGTAGACATATATCAACAATGGATATATGGAATGAAGATTCTTCAGAGGACTCCTGACAAAACAAGGGTTCATTTTCTTTCCTGAGTGAATTGATGCTGAAGGCTGCAGGACTACTTTTTAAAATATGCTCACTCTCTCCCATTGTGCTTATTAAAATCACCCTGCTACTTTTGTTTGTCTCTCTCCTCTTCCTTCAATGGAAAGTGCAGACACAAAGGACACACAAAGCCCCGACTTGCCCTTCATAAATATGGCCTATATAGCATCCCTTTACAACTTAAAGGTAGACCATTATTTCTGTGAGGCCTGTTATTGTTCATTAGCACAAAGAGTATGTAATAAATATAATGAGAGACTGCTGGCTTTACTCTATCTTTGTCATCGAAAGCAGCTCCATGAATAACTATGGGGATTTGTCTCCAAATGACTTATTTGCTTCCTTTCTAATAAATAACATGTAATTAGGGTAATATATTGTTTCCTAGTTATGTTGCCCATGTAGTGAGGGGGAAACAAATGCACAATTTTAGAAATGAAAGAATAGTAGATAATTTTTATATTATCCCTTAACATATTTAGACTCATTATGCATAAGTTAAACTGCTGGGAGGTCTAAGTACAAAGCAAGAGCCGAGGTTCTACATTTAATGAGTTTTTTTATTGCGCAGGGCATGAATTACTACTCTGATACTATAAAACTGCAGCAAGTGCTCTGCATCTCAGATGAGATTCTCTTTGAGGAATGCACTCGTCAGTGAACTGTCAGCAACGGGATGGACTAATCTGATTTAGAAAGGATTAGGTTGGGAACTGTGCCTCTGAATGTCAAGGTAGCTACATCTCAACAGAGGAGTGGAATGTTTAACTCTTCCTATCCAGGGCCACAAGTGTTAAGAGAGCCTGGTGAGACACAAGGGCACATCCATTACTGAGCATCAAGACAGAAACAAATTACACTGATGGCCTCAAGTCCCTGGAGAGAAATCCATCTTCAGCCTGCGTTACTAGTGAACTACTGCCAACTTTGCCCCAGAATTCAGAGCATTTTTCTGAGAGGGAGGGGTGAGGAGATCCAGGGAAGCCTCTAGAATTGCTAGGGAAGAAGTAAGGACAAGCAGCCACCCTGTTCTGTGACACTCCCAGCACCACTAAGAAATGTGAGGATAGTGAGCAAAGTTGGGTGTGCAAAAGGCTGGACAGGGAGAGAGGAACTATGAACCATTTTGGGGTACCATGTAGAGGACTGGGGGAGACTTTGACACTGCAGATACTCCCGAGTTTGGGGCTAGTTACTGTTGGCAGCAAGAACGGCTATAATAAAACACAAGTTGACTCAGTGTAGTGTTTTCACTCTAAACCTTGTAAGACAGAAAGCTGTGGATGCTCCTCTTTGCTTAGTTCTTCATCTCTCCTTAGAACCCTGGATCCCATTCTGCTAGTTCATGCCATCCAGCAGACTCTTCATGCGTGTATTTGTTGTGTACTAAATATGGTATTATTTGGCGAAAAAAAGCTTTTGGGCACTCCTTCATGGCTCTGTTGTGAACCTCATGGCATGGTCTTCTGAGGTGTGGCTAGCAGAAGTACCAGTGACATTGATACAGCCTTGGGTTACTTTGCACTTGACTTTGACACAGATTCTTCATGTGTTTTGAGTCTAAAGTCTCTCTCTCTCTCTGCAGTTCATGGATGGCCTAGTCAATCCAATCTCAGCCTGGAAAACTAGGGACAGGAAATACTGAGCTATTTGCCTTCATCCCTGCTCTTAGGAAGCTCAAGATAAAATTTTGAACTTGTTGTTCTGGCCCGGAAGCCCTTGATTTTGAGTCACTCTGATGGCTACCTGCAAGTACCTGTCACCTACTTTCTCAGACCAAAAATAGCTGTATAAGGAGTATTGAATTCCATTGCTTTTCACACAGGGAAACAAAAGGCAACAGGCATCAAACCAACCATTTAAAATTCAAATTTGAGACAAACAGTTCCAATTTCTTCCCTGTTACTCATAAATGTAGAATTATAGGCTAAGGACATAAAGAATGAGCATTTGGAGAGTAAAAATTTGGTCTCAGGTCTTTCATATTAGTCATCTATATGTAAGAATTATTGTCAAAATGACCATTTCAGCAGGGAGCAAATGAGGACTCAAGCAAGCTTTCCCTCAAATCCCAAGTGTTTCCCACCCCTCCCCAAGATGAACAGTCAACAGAGTGTTGACTAGGATGGGCTGAAGTAAGAGGCTGAAACACCAGCCAGCTTTCTAAGCAAGTAAATTGAAAAACATAAAAAGGCATGTTGGAACACCTCCTTTAATAATACATGCAGGAAAAGTAATTTCTATTAATTAGAGTGTACATTATTAATAAAGTATTTAGAACTCTTACCTTAATTTAGGTGTTACGAGGAAATTAAAGTGCTTCTAATTTCACCCTAAAGGTTGATGGTTGAATATTTAGAATAGCAAGCAAGAAATGGCAAGCTGCAAATACACAACCTGAGGTGATGGGAAAGGCACAGGGCTCGTAAGGTTATGTGAGACACCAAGTAGCCCAGGTGCCGTTTCCACCACCATGAAACACATGTGCAGGCTCCAGATCTTCCACCGGCACTTCCACTAAGTCAGTCTACCCAAAATGTCCCACACGATCCCCTCCACAGTCTACCCCTCACATTCCACCCTGTGAGTGAGTTCCACAGTCTACCCCAGGGTCCCTCACAGCAGGCTCCCCACTCAGGGAGGCACTTAGCCTTTTCTTTTCCCTTCCCATAGGCAGAGCTCCTACTGAAAGGATTGCACTTAATGCATACACAGATTTAAGGGGTCCCCTGGAACCCACAATCTCTTTCTCATTTAATGCTTAAAGTTTCTCTTCTTCATTTTGTTTGCTGCCACGATTTTCTCTTCATAAAAGTCTCTCTACATGTCCTTTGGATTCATTTTCCTAAGGCATTAAAATCTAACACTGAAAACTCAAATCTGCTTGGTCTGACATCCATGGGTGATGCTTTGCACACATACTCAAGCTTACTCACGCTGCCCTGCTGCTCTAGTGCTGGTCATCATTTCCCATGGCTCCATCAAATGCACTTGGTCTTTATAAAAGTCATCCATGGGTCATGTAACATGAGGGTCCTGCTTGTTGGGGTTACTGTCCTGCCCAGTACCCCACAGCCAGCAAGCCCCAAAGAAAATCACACAGAGAGTCTACATTAGGTTATTAACTGATTGGCCCATTATCTCAGGCTTCTTACTAGCTCCCATAAGTTATATTAACCCATTGTTCCCGTACAAGCCAGGCACATGGCTGGTACCTTTTCTCAGCTGGGACAGGGACACATGCTGCTTCCTTGGAGATCTGCGCAGGAATGCCAGGGAAACTTCCTGCTTCCCAGACTTTCTCCTCGCCCTGCCTCTACTTCCTGTCTGGTTGACCCGCCCACACTTCCTACCTGGCTAATCAGCATTTATTTAAAACATGATTGACTGAACAGACAAGTCTCCTGCACCAGGGTCACATCCATCTCAGACATCCCTGCTTTTCTGAGGGATGAAACTGACTTCATTGTCTGACCTGCCATTGTGCATATTGTCTCAAATGCAGGGTTTTCAATTAATAATGCATCATCATTTACTGTAACCATAGTTACTGTCATTATCCCAGTCTGTGCACTAGGAACACATTTTAGTTGCTTGGCTTATACTGTCCCTTCCTTTCTACAGACAAGGAGACTACGGCACACACAGGTTTGGTGACTTGGCTGAAGTCACAAAGCTGTTCTGAGCCAGACTGTAAAGTATGTACAGCCAATCTAAGCATGATCTCACTTCTGGGAAAGTCCCTTCTCTGCTGATTTGAATTTTGTGCTATTTGGAGTGATCACACTTCACTGTCAAGCACTTAGGGCTTTTGTCCAGAGGAGGAAAACAAAGCTCTGAAGTTTTCTTCTGTCAGCACTTGCCAACCCCAGCCCTTGGGGAGAGGAAGCTGATGCTATCTTACCATTCTGCCCACTGACATTATGAAGGGCTGCTTAATTTCATCACTTCTAAGCATCTCCCTCTTCTTGCAGTCCTCTCTCAAAAATACAATTCCTCACACGTATCCTGAAAAACTGATGTTTTCCCAATGCCTTTATGCAGATTTGGTGATTAGATTTGATGACAGAGGAAGAAGTAGCAAAAGAGATGATCAGCTTTGCACAAACACGCAGAGATGATGTCGTGAGCACTGAAGGCAAGCCACCACATCCCATTATCCACCTGTCACTGCCCCTGCCTGGTGGCATATTCTTGGTTAGCTATACAGCTGCTAATAGAAAACATTAATGAATGGTTATAAATATTAATGGGTGTTGAATAGTTGCTGGCAGAGCCTTACAAGGCTCCCCTTTTGACTGTACTTATGCCTATTGAGAGCCTTTTGAAGATTACAGGGACCAAGGGTGCAGAGTGCATATGGAGAGAATAATGTTCTTTATCTTAGTAAAACTCAGATCCTCACAGGGAGATTAGGAGGCACCTGGCAAATTTGAGCCCTCATTTGCAGATGGAGGTTTGTTGGCCTACAGTAATTCCATGATACACCTTAGGTCCAAATGGGAGCAAGTGGAGAGCTAAGAATGAGCAGCAGTTTCTCCAGAATCCCTGTCACCTGCTTGTAGCTATCTTATCCTGAGGCACATTGGGAGGTGATGGCAGGGACCAATACAACTAGGCACCCAGGGTGAAACACCAGCACTTCAAGCCCCCTGTAGCATTTATTCCTCATGTTTATACCAGGAGTAATCAGTTTCATGTTATTATTTTATACAGAACTGTAACACAGGTGTTCTGAAGTTTTGAAAGCATGTTCATGAATATCATCTCAATTTTTAAGGTCATCATGGATGGACACTTGGGAAGGGGGAAATAAAATCAGTCCATGCCATACTTTCACTAGGGTCATTCTGCCGTTTAAGAATCCCTTGAATCTCATCTTCTGTATTTCGAAATATCCCATGCCCTTCCAGAGAGGGTAAGAATTCTCCAGGCAACTGTGCTTTTATTCCATGCCTGACTCTGAGCACTTTCCTCTGATGAATTATTTGTTTAGGGCCCTTTTCAGTGTAGTTTCAAGTTGAATAATTTCTATTTCCTATCATCACCTTTTCACTGGATATGAGACTGAATATGGTTTTCAAGCATCATTTCCTTGTCTCTAGAGTTTTTTTTACTCTCTCTGCCGTGTGCTAGACTAGTGTGTCTCAACATGTGGGTTGTGACCCCTCTGGCAAACCTCTATTTCCAAAACTATTTATATTACAATTCATAACAGTAGCAAAATTATAGTTATGAAGTAACAACAAAAATAATTTTATGACTGGGGGATTACCACAACATGAGGAACTGTATTAAAGGGTCACAGCATTAGGAAGGATGAGAACCATTGTTCTCTACATAAACAGTTTCCTAAAGAGTGTTTGGAATCACCAAGCATGCTTCCTCTCACTGCCCTTTGCCTCTGCTGTCCTGTCCAGGGAGCTTTCCCCAGATGGGTGTGGCCTTATACTTTTACTGTACCCCTAGTCACCACGGGAACACGGTGCCCTAATTCTACCTTCTAACACATGATTCAAAAGCCAGGGTTAATATTATAAATGATCCCAAGGCTGAACATTAGCCCGCTGGATTGATTGTCACAATTCCATTTTACCCCGCCTCTGTGCCAAACAGTTTTCAAAGATGGCGCTCCTCTGCCTATGTCCTTTGCTGCTTCTGTTGGTCCCAAAGCTCTCAACAAAGTGTCCCAGGTCTACTAGTCAATATTTACAAAACTTTTTGGAAAACATTTAATTTTTACAAAATGGAGATAAATGATACCACCATGAGAGTGTCACTGTTAATACTAAGTCAACACACCCCGAAGTACTTACACCAAGCCTGGTGTGTACTGATTGCTCAGCAAATACAAACTCAACAGGCGCCTCTGATTCTTTTTAATGCAGAGCAACTCAAATACTTTCAAGGCCCAAAGCCAGCTTCATTTCTGCCATCTTTAATGAGATAAATCCTGAAGACAATGTTTAAAATAAAGCCTCCTAGAAGGTGGGGAAACACTTCCCAGTCACCCAACTGACCTTGACAACATATTGCTCTGAGATACAAAGAACAACTAAGTGGGCTGGAAGACAGTGGAATCTTCTTTGAAAAGCTGAAAGTTAACTGAGAATAACCAGGAGCAAATGTTGAAGACAAGGGACATATTCAGGCCACAGAATCAGAGTGTGACAGTTGAGAGTGAACACACGGTGTGTTCCAAACTCTGAAAAGGGAACTCAGTTGGTAATAGTGAGTCAGAGCCAGAGATGCTCTGATACATCTCTGGTGTGCAAGGTGAGCCCAAGAAGGTGATCTGTGAAAAAACTAAGAGTTTTGTCAAAAAAAAATGTGTATGCAGACAAGGAGATGAAGTCATTAAGTGTACTAGGCCTGGAATTGAACAACAGTGTTGAACTTGCCTTCTGAAAAATCATCATGAGTGTACAAGAGGCAAGGATGAGTGTGCTCAGAGATTATCAATGTTTCTCGGTAAGAGAAGAGAAAAAGAGGGAGTGTCCATGGAGAAGCGAAAAGTCTACAGACCCTCCCAAAACCACCAGGGAACTTTCCGGTGACATTTAAGAATGATGCTCCCTCCTGTATCTTTCACAACCCCAAGCAATCTCTGGTGCGGGACAATTCTGTCAATCATGTTTTAAATAAACGCTGATTGGCCAGGCAGGAAGTATAGGTGGGAAAACCAGACAGGAAGTAGGTGTGGCGCAAGGAGAACAGGAGAAATTGGGAAGCAGGAAGCTTCCCTGGCATTCCTGCGCAGTCCATCTATGAAGCAGGATGTAAGCTGCTCGCTGAGAAAAGGTAGCGGCCATGTGGCTTGCATGGATGGGAACTTATATTAATAAGTTATGGGAGCTAGTAAGAAGCCTGAGATAATGGGCCAATCAGTGTATAACCTAATGTAGAGTCTCTGTGTGATTTTCTTTGGGGCTTGCTGGTTGTGGGGTACTGGGTAGGACAGTAACCCCAAAGAGCCAGCCCTCATGTTACAAATCTCTCTGCCCCTCTACACTCCCCCACCCCCAACACACTTCTTATTTCTTCTCTTTAAACATGGATAACTTGGGATGACCTCAAGCTCATAATCCTCCTGTGCTCCAAGTGCTAAGATTATAGGTCTGTGCTATGGTATATCTTAACTTCTCTGTTAATAAAGGAAATTCAAGCCCTCGGGAAATATTCAGGAACTAATGTGAATGAATCAAATAATTTGTGTTACATTTGATTAAGTTCAGTTCGGCAAACCTCATTTGTCTTGGTTATGGGTGGCAGCCTCCAGAACTTTGTCCTGTGGAAGTCTCTTGTATATATGACATTGATAGAAACCCATTTGTACTACATTTCTTTACCATCTAGCCCATTCAGCGCTGCTGTTCACACATACTCTACTGTAAAAGATGATCTGTCTTCTCTTAAAATGTCCTGCTTTTAACCCAGATGCAAAGGGAACAGTCTGGGGTTCAGTCTCGCTGCCCAAGATTGGGTTGCAGCCAAGATTCCAAGTCTGAGCCTTTGGAAAGCAGTGAAGACCAGTTACCAGGCAGGAGACGTGCCTGTGCATTTTGATGCTCCCCTGATTCAGTTCATGGCCTTAGACAATACCAAGCATCCTTTAAACAGTGATGTAGAGCACAGTAAGACAGTATCAGTTACTTTTAAGTCTAACCTAATCCATGTTTTTGTTAAAATAGTCTCCCAGGACTTTTGCCCAATCACTAATAATAATAAAATTGTTCTGGTAGAAGAGACAGAGTCTGAATTCTGTGCTTTTGGCCTTATTCTTCCAATGTTCACACTTCAGTTCAAAGCTTGGACATATTTTCTGTCCCCTCAAAATTGTTTTGGTGAAATTGGCTGTTCTTTACATCCTAAAACATTAAAGGCAGACAAACTTCTTCAGGCTTAATGCCTATCACTGGGCCTGTGCCACTGCAGTATAGCACATCTGTTCCTGTATGTTCAGCTATTGATCCCTGTGTAAACAATTTAACAAATACAAGAATAAGAATATGCTATCTTCAAATGGCATTTTAGCTTTTTTTTTTAATTAACCACATCTTCCTTAACACTCTTAACAACTTTTGAACTCCCAGTATGTTCATCATTTGTTTTTGAGACCTGAGGAAGTTAGGTGGTGGAGAAAACATGTGATTTATATCGAAAAAAAAGTAGAATTTTATGTTGGCTATGTGTGTTTATAGCCAGATCCATCTTGCAAAAATTAGCAATAAGTTTCAGAAAAATCTGACATTTTCAAATACTATTAAATATCTCTCTATTTTAATATTATCATAATAATATATATATGAGCAGATAGCATAACTACTGAAAATTGTCACCATAATGCAAGATCAAGGCTAGTGGTCTGGAAAAAAGAAAGAACACCACTATAGAATGATTAAATGCCACAAGGAAGACTTGGAACTCTTGTCAAATTCTCTGTGTTCAGAATTTTCTGGTTGGCAACATCCATAGTTCACAATGCCTACTGCTCTAGCATAATTGGGATAGAGAGGTGAGTCTATCTCTGCTCTAACCTTCTAGTAAGGGTGCATTTAACTGGACTGCCCAGGCCATCCAGTCCTGAGGGTGCAGAGATAGTATTGCTTTACCCAGTAATTAGAATCCAATTTTGCTCCTTCAAACCCCCATTCCTGATGGGCTTATCAGTTCCTTTAATGAAATCTCTGTTACATCCCAAAGCCTTTTATCTCTTTTGGGTGTTAGAATAGTCTTACTCTGTTTCTTTAGGATTCAGCCTTCTTCTTAAAAGTTAAGTCTAAAATTTAATTAATGCCACATTCTCCTTCTCCAGAACCCTGGGTGGGCTACAAGGATGTCTTCCAGGGCCAGGCAGGCCAGAGGCTCTGACTCGTACTTCCTGTTCCTCTCCTGAGCCTATCAGCCTAACAAATCCCTTCTTTGGCTGTATTCAGCAAGCTGCTCCCTTGCCCTTGGTTATGTATGCTTCTCTAAATCTGCCCAGCCAGTTTTTCTCTGTTAACCCTGAGCTTCACTTGCTTATTCTCTGAAGGTCCATGTTGAGCTCTGACTTCACAATTCCGATGTGGTCTGTAATGTCAGAGTGACTTTTGCCAGCTACATGAAAAGTCCTACCATATCCAGTCCATTCAATCAATAATGAATCTATTAGTGGATTTAAGTCATTGATTCAGGCATCACACTCATGATCCAGTCACTTCCCAAAAGCCTTTCCTCTGAGCCCTGTATTGAAATGCAAGTCATTTCATATCTAAACCATAGGCAATGTAAAATAGAAAATTCTAGAAAGCAGATATCTAAAGAAATTGAGATATCTGATGTTAGAGGCTTGGAGCACCCTGGACAGTATGTATATGAATGATTTCTATTCAAAAACTTATTTGTAATTAAACGCCTTTAGCATCTGCATCACCTTCATTCAAGCCTTCCTTGGCAGTGATGGCACACGCCTTTGATTCCAGCACTTGGGAGACACAAACAGGCTGATCTCAGTGAGTTCAAGGTCAGCCTGATCTACAAAGTGAGTTCCAGGACAGCCAGGACTGTTACACAGAGAAACCCTATCTTTAAAAAGGAAACAAGGAGGGCTAGAGAAATGGCTCGTGGTTAAAAGCATTGCCTGCTTTTCCAAAGGTCCTGAGTTCAATTCCCAGCAACCACATGGTGGCTCACAACCATCTGTAATGAGGTCGGGTGCCCTCTTCTGGCCTGCAGACATATACACAGACAGAATATTTTATATATAATAAATAAATAAATATTTTGAAAAAAAGGAAACAAATCAAAACAAAAAAGACTTCCCTGACCTAAGATCAAAGCAACTGTATCTCATCTTGTACTCACTGAAAATTTTCAATTACCTGTATCTGAGTAGGTCTCCACACAAAATAAGCCTTAGATTATAATGTGCTTTCCTAAAAAAAAAAAAAAAAGGTAAAACAACTGGATTACCAGAAAATAAGAGCTTGAGAAGACTTTCGCCACATAGCGGCCACCATTTGGGCCCAGGAAAAGGCACAGCACCATGAGGATACTAGAAGTGGAGCATTTCCTGGAGTGATGTTGGCAGAATGCAGAAATGGGAAAGAAGTCACTTTGTTTCCCTCTTTGTTTTCTCCTTTTAGTATCCCTTTAGCTGATCCTAACTGGAAGCCAACTGGAAAGTGAACCTGGGAAAGATGATCAGCTGTGGCCAACCACAGCGTTACTGTACACAGCATGGAATAGCACGCTTGGAGCCAAGACACCATAGGTTTAAAAACGATCAGGTCAAGTGAGTGTGTTCCCTTGTGTATCAAAAGCACAGAATTTCTGCAAAAAGAGGAGGGCACTTACAATATGGGGAACAGAGGCTAGGTTCACACTACAGAGACTTCAGCATTATATTTAAAAATATTAATTATTTTCTTATTACAGAAAAGTTTTGAGGCCGAGTAACATGCCCAGACTATGTTCAAAATGTTAAGTGTGTGGATGCACCATCTGAGCAAGGTGCATCCTGGCTTGAAATTTCAGGTGTTTCATTCCCTTTGACTGTTGGAAGTTCTAGACCCGCCATGCTGGATGTGGGTGAGCAGTTGTAGGATGTGTGTTCTTTTACATAGGACACCAGAGCAGATATTGGACAAGGGATTGTCAGAACATCATGGAGAAGCCCAAGCTTAGTCTGTGAGAATAGAAGAGGTAGAAGTACAAAGGTCAGGTAGCTCACTCCATAGGAAGGGTTCGGGCCATATTTCTGTAAAGGAGTAAGGTATATGGTATCAAGAAGAACTGCAGTATTAATCTTTTTATAAGTATTGCTATCTCCATATTGATATTGTCCTATAGAAAGTCACATATCTCCATATCTCTAGAACTATGGTTTTATTGAAAATAACAATAAATGACTCAAAAATATCAAATCATTTATTTCTTTTTCCTACTGTCAGATATTTAAAACATTTTTCTTTAAAAAGCTTATTTGAGTATGGCATGAATTGCTGAGACAACTTTGCAAAAATGATACATGTTTGTTTTAAAAGTAGTAGTTCTATTTACATAATTATTTTCTCCACTCTCTCTTTTTGGCTAGGTATAAATATGCTAATTCTATTTTCCATATATTCACATAAAACTCCTTCAGGTAGAGTCACTGGATTTACTGGGATCTTTATGGCTGCAGTCAGTGAAGTTGCTTCTGCTTTTAAATATGACAAATTTTGCTAGAAGAACAGATGAATAAAAGAAGAAAGCATATGATAATAAATAAAAAATGTATAATATGATGTGGGATTCCCCTCTGTATGCTGTGAATGCCAATGGTTAATAAAGAAGCTGTTTTGGGCCTGTGATAGGGTAGAATAGAGCTAGGTGGGGGAAACTAATCTGAATGGTGGGAGAAAGAAGTTGGAATCAGGAGAAGCCATGTAGCCCTGCCAGAGACAGACACTGGACAGAACCTTGCCTGTAAGCTACAGCCATGTGGCAATACAGAGATTAATGGAGATGGGTTAATTTAGGATATAAGAGTTAGCCAGAAATATGTTTAAGCTATTGGCTAAGCAGTATTACAAATAATATAGTTTCTGAGTGATTATTTCATGGTCTGAACAGCTGGGAAAGAACAAGCAGCCTCCTACTACATAAGGCTAAAGTGCGTGTTTCTGGGTGGGGACTTCCTTTATATCAATTTATTACTTACCCACACCATGTTTGTCTTCAGGAATACCCTAGTTAATCAAGGAAACTGCATCCTCGAATCAGTTGCATCCACATGGCAGCCACTGATGCAACAGAATAGAAGACATTACCTCTTTCTAAGTTGGAGTGGGGATCCTTAGGGTCCAAAGGGAAAGACTGCATAACTTGCCAAAAGGCATGAAGCATTGATCATGTGACCAAGTTGTGCCATCAGAGTCAAGAACCTGGAGAGTGCTGCCCCAAGACTGCAGGTCAGCGCCTGATATACATCGACACTAATTCATGGAGTAGGAAAGAGGTGGTTCCTACTGTGTTCAGTTATCTTCCATGACCCTGAAGGACAGAGAACTGAATGAAACCATAGTTGATGACAACCTTAGAGGGTCCTGAATGCATAACGGGAAGCATTGAAACAGCCCAATAGTTTTATTATATATGTGTGTCAATCTTGCCCTTGAATGAGAAATAAGAGCAAGAGATACTGCATTGGGGTTATATCTATTCCTCAGTGAGAAAAATGGCATACAAATTCTGTTTGCCTTTCAGAGGTTCCCGTGAAGGGTAGCACAGTAGAAATGGAGATGAGAAATGGAACTGGAAGACACCCTGCCAGGCACATTAACTGCTGTTATGTGTTAATGCCTTAGAGTGAGTCCACTAGTCTCCCTTCTTCAGTGTTGTTTTTCAGGAGAATAACTTTAAAAAATTAAATTTAACACTTGATTACATCATGCAAAATTGTCTCTTTGGTTAAGTGTTGGCTAGTTTGTATAGAACTAAAGCATACAGATCATTCCTGACATAATGAGCAGCTGTGTAGCCACGACCCTGATAGGCAAACCTTTCCCGGGCAGACCACATGCCAGTATTCAGTTTACCAGATTACCAAGTTGGCATGTTGCTGCTGAGTACCTACTAAATTCTGGGAACCAGACCCAAGGTACAAAAAATATGAAGTTCAATGTGCTTATATTCCTGTCCTTAAGTAAAACTTATTTGAAAACAGCCAATGATACTTATAAAGAGCTTCAGCCCAAGGATCCAAAATTCTTACCTTTCATCTCGTGTGTACACTTATCAGCAGTGTGAATCTGGAAAAGCCACCAGAATCAGTTAGTATCTTCTTCTAAGCAACAACCACAAACCACATTTTCTGCTTCCTAGGGTAAACGCAGGACTAAGGGAGGACACCTTGATCTCAACTCAGGAGCAGTGTGTGGTCAGCATCTCACAAATGTTCTCTTTTGTTGGCTGTTAATATAGTGGCTTAAAGCTCACAGGAGCACAAGATAGGAAGTCTCCAGTCCCATGGGAAAGGGGTGATGGTTGAGCTATTTTAAAATGTCAGTCTTACCTGGCAGATATAATGATTGGAAGGGTCTATGTATGTCAGTGCACTTAACTAACCAGGCAAGGAGTCTATTTCTTGCCTAGAGCATAAAGAGCAGAAATCCAAATCAAAGAAAAAAATGAACTTTCAACATTTAATATAGAAATAGCATTTCACAAAAAGCAATTTCCTATCCCAAGACCCAGACTCTATCCCTAAGCTCTGCTTAATGCAAATGATAATGATGACCGGGGCTGCTTGAGGGTTAATAGGCATAGGCTAAGTCTGTGGAAATTCAGAGCCTTCTAAAAGCAGCTAGTGGTCAGAAGTATTATCTTTTCATAATATCTAAGAGTTGCCAAATTATCAAATCGGGGATAATTCATTCTGTATTTATTTAAAGCTATGATGGTAAGAAAATTTCAAATCAAAACACCCAGCATTCAATTTATTCAAGAAATATTTCCTGAGTAGCTATTATATGCCACAAACTATGCCAAGCCTTGTGAATATAAAATAAAATAGACATTAATCCACAGCCTGGAATTTTCATTTTAGAAGGAAGTTTATTATTTGACTTAGTACCAGCTCAAATGGTGACTGCTTGGTGCAGCCAAGTTCCATTATACTTTATAAAGACCCAAGGGAGAAGATGGAAACCTTCCTAACCACACATAAAAGCAAAGAAAAAAAATTGATCAAAGAAATAACTGACATATTTAATAATACACGAATAAAAACTCTGAATCGAGGCATGAAAAAAAGATCCAAAATGCAACATAGTACAGATAGATTTTTCACTTTTTCAGAAGAGATGCACTTTCACCTACAGTCAAAAGACAGAAAACACCAAAAGCTTCACAAATATTGCATGAAAAAGATCTACCTCGCTAGCAATCAAATCCATGCAAATTAAAATGAAATACTACCTTTGTCTACCAAATTAGTAAAAGAAGATAAAGGATAGTCCCTTCCCAGAGAAGGATGTGGGGGCAAGGATGTTTTCATATATTGCCGGCTGTCAGCAAATTGTACTGACCTTCCTGGAAAGGAATGTGGCAGTGTGCTGAGAGCCCTCACTGAAGCCTCTTTGCTGCTGAGAATTTTACTATTCAAGTTTATTCCCAAGAATTTGTTGAGAAATTTGGGCAGTGATTTGAATGTCAGTATTCCCCAGATTTGTAATAGCCAAGCTTGTAAACTAATAGCATTAATATTCTAGTAAGTAAACAAATAAATTCTCATGCACTCTAATCCTACAAAAATCAATAATATTTAAAACAAATCAACTATTATACCCTTTGTAAACTTGATAATGATAGTGATTTTAGGTGAGATAATGATACAATCTCAGAGTGAAAAAACACATCATTCACAGCTTTAGTCAAGGAAAATGTTTGTATTATTTAGACAAAACTAGATTTCCTGTGTAGAAAACATAAAATAATTTAAGACACATTTTTAATTAATAAGAAGCTTAATAAGATTTTTTATGAACCAAAACCAAACATTTTAAAGCAATATAAACAGAAAAATTTTAAATTTATTACTATTATTATTAGTGTGGGGGAGCAAGGGAATATAAATATTTATTGCCACAAGACATGTTGGGGGAATCAATGTAAAGCAACATGTTCCATCTTTCTACTGTGGGTTAAAAAGTTAAACTCAGGACACCAGGCTTGTATAGCAAGTGACTTTACTCACTGAATCTTCCTCATTGGCTTAAGTAGGTTATTGCTTTTAAGAAGGTAACATTTGAGATATCAGAGATCCAATACTGAGGAGTTAATCATATGAAATATATGTACAAGTTTAAGAAAAATTATAAATATACAATGAATGCATTAAGCAGGACCTAAATGAAAGTAGAAATAGGACTTGTTTGTACATAATAAGATTGCCTGTTGTAGAGATATCAGCATTTCCCAAATTAATTCATAATTTCAGTGAAATTTGCACTAAAATTCCAACAAAAATTGAATTGACTATGTATATAAAATAAATAGAGAAGAATAACAAGGCATTCTTGAAGTAGAAAGCAGCTGGTGTAGACAAAATCTTCAGCGTCTTTGGGTAGTGCCTAATAATATACTATGGTAATGACTCCATATCTCAACATACCTGTATCTCATTCCTTAACAAAGGTTAGAAGAGCAAAACATGAACAGAAAAACTTTGATAATCTTAGAAAAAGTTAAATATGAGAAATATTTTTAAACTACTAATATACCTTCAGTTTATTACTGGATAAGCAAATCTTTCTACATTTTATACACTGAGATGTCACTTGGCAGTTAGAAGGACTGAATCTCTTAGGCACACAGCAACACAGACAGTTATCAGAGTTGCATGCTGAGTGGAAGAAGCCTGACTCCAAAGACTGTGATTTTGTGAGATTCTTTCTATCCATGTGACTTTGGAAATGTAAAGTCATGGAACAACAGCATGAGGGAAATTAGAAACTAGATGTGGGAAGAAGTTCTAACCACAAAGTGGCACCAGGGACATTTTGTGGTATAGAATTGTTCCATGTCTTGATCAGGATGGTGTTTGCATAAATGTAGCATTTTGCCAAAACTCACGGGCATATACACCAAGAAGACTGAATTATGTCTCATAGATATTATACCTCAACCAGCTTGACTTTAAAAAAAGGGGGGGTGAGGAAATAAGAAATTTCATGGGAGGTGTTCAGAATAAAATTTGAGAAAAGACATATTCTCTACCATTGTCTTCCTAATGTAATGACATTTTTTATTAATTCTTTGAAAATGTCACACAATGTATTTTGATCATATTTTTCACCCCTCCCCAACTCCTCCCAGAGCCATTCCCTTCCCTAACCTCCCAACTTTGTGCCCTCATTATTATAAAATTCATTGAGTTAATGTGTGCTACCTTTCTGCTTTGTCTATGAAAGACCATTGCAGCATGCTCCACATACCAAGGTCACACATTTAACCTGTTTCTCCCTCTCCAGCAGCTGTCAATTGCCAATAGCTCTTAAACGAGGAGTAGAAGAATTTCAAGCCCACCTTCCCTCTTCAAGTTTGGAAAGGTCTTCTGCATTCTGTCACAACTGCTGTGTATTCCTATATGTAACTACCCTGTTATGCCCAGAAAACACTCTTTCCTTGTAGTTTTCCACTGCTTATAGCTCTGACAATTTTCCTGCTTCCTTTCCAAAATAATCCCTGAGGAGGTAGTATAATATAGATGTCCCATTTCATAGTCTATTAATCTCTGCACTTTGACCAGTTATGAGTCCCTGTGTTAATAACCATCTGTTGAAAAAAAAGAAGCTTCTTGATGAAAATTGAGATAATACATGGCTGTAAACCATTAGGAGTTGGTTTAATGCTGTAGTCACTCAGCAGGACAATGGTAGCAGTTCCTCCCCTAAGGCATATGATCTTTCTAGGGACAGGTCCTTGGCTCTGATGATGGTGCAAAGTATGAGTTTCACCTCGTGGATCAGTCCCTAAAAACAACCAGAAAGTAGTTGATTACTCCCATGACATCTATGACACTGTTGCACCAGTGGGTATGTTTTGCCAGGCCAGTTTTTCATTACTATAGCCTATACTTCTCATAGCTCAGTAAAATTGATGATTATGTATTTTCTCATTCATGGATGTTAGCCTTAAATCTTCAGACATATGCTTTTCACTTGAAATATTGACAGATGTCAGGAACTTAGTCAGGAACCACAGGAGTGGCTTTCAAAGAAGGAAAGATAGAATAAAATGGTTGAAGGGACTCTACCATTATGAACATGGTAAATATGGCTCTGACCAGCCTAGCCCTTCTCTCCCCTTCTGTCTGCCTTGCTAAAAACCATTAGATTATGCCTTAGTTAGGTTTTATTTGCTGTGGAAACACACCATGACCATAACAACTCTTAAAGGAAAAAAGAACGTTTATCATACCATGTGTGTATATGTTCAAGATTGAATATTATTTTATAGTGTATATGTTCCATTTTTTAATCCTTTTACCCACTCATAAATGAAAACCCAGACTGACCAAATGTCTTGCCAGTTTTGAAGGATGCTGCAACTAAAGTGGAAGCAAAAAAAACTCATTTCCACATCTTTTGTTTAACAAACAGAAATATAACCACTTGTAAGTCACTTTCACAAATATGTACTATAAAAGGAAATCCTTTACAGTATATATCTCTAGGAGGCATTAAATATTTTTAATATAGACAAATTATTTTATAAACTTAAGTGCAGTGTTTGCATTTCAATGTACCTATATTCTCCTGCACTGGTGATGGAAATAAGCTGCTTTCAAAATTCTGGTTCATATTCCATTGCCACTGCCTCAAATTTGAGGCATTGACCCTTCTAGAGCAATCAAACTGAAAAATAATTAAAATTAAAAATTGCAATATCAAGCATTTCAACAAAGAGTACATCAAAAGTATGCTTTAAAATCATCCAAATTAATAATCAACTGGTAGAAATGTCAATGAGAATAATAACAAGAATATGAGGATTTCAATTTCATTTTAAAATGTTCAAGTGCTTATGAAAATGCAAAAATATATTTAAACTTATCAGTACTCAGAGAATTGTGAATTAAAAGTACTCATTATTTTTCCATAATATCAATTTTAATAGCTATAAATATATAGTAATTTCATGACAGTTTAGTTAATAAAAATGAAATAGCTAATATAAGCTTTTGATTAGAGTATCATTATAGAAATACGCCATTTGACAATGATAAAATTTTATACTCTCTCTGTTCCTTAAAAAAATTTCACAAATGCCCATTTAAATGTTGTATGTTTCCATATACTGTAATTTCTTAATATTATCTGAAGAAATTGTCTTATAAATGGGGAAATGATGTTTATAAAGCAGAGTCTTACATCAGCAATAATTGTGGCAATATAAATGAATATAGGATATTATATAGCCCAAACATAAATCACATTAAATTATTCTATATGTATTCTATATTCTACTGTAAAAGAACTGATAATAAATAGTTTGATTCTGTGTGCTTAAGTGTAAATAAAGAAACATACTTAACAGATTGGCTATTCAATATACTTTAGCTATTTTAACTTTTAATGATAGTTTATCTGGGTATAGAATTCTAGTGGAATTTTCTTTCTATTCAATTTTGTGTTTATTCTATTTAAATGTAGAGTTTGGTTCCCATTGTTAATGTGAAATCTTCTATAAAACTATTGCTCATAAATCTCTCATCTATATGTTAACAATAGATGACCAGGCTTTTTTATAATATTGTATCTAGATATAGACATATTATTATTTAGTTAACATTCAGTATATATTTTGGATTTTTTGTTTTTGCAACTGCATCTCTGTTAACCTTGCAGAGCTTTTAGTAATGAATTTTTTATTATTAATTTTTTCAATTTACATTACATAGTGATCACAGTTTTTCTCCCTCCTCTCCTCCAGTTCCTTCACCCCACTTCCCATTTACCCCCTCATCCACTCCTCCTCCTCCTCCATCAAATTTTCTGAGAACATGTTTTTCTTCAATACTTAAAAATTCAGATTTCTTCTTATGACCTTACTCCTATTCTCCATTGCTAGAACTCCCATTAGAAATGTGTTGGAGAAGCAGGAGAGATTTCTCAGGAGATAAAGCGCTTGCCAAGCAAATATAATGGTCTGAATCTGGATTCCTGATGATCATGTAAAAAGCTGCTTATGGTACTTGTGACCTTAGAGGTAAGGAGACAGAGGTAGACAGGTCTCTAGAGCTCACTGGGCAGCCAATGTGGCCAGCTGATAAGCTCTAAATTTATGTAAAGGCCCAGCCTCAGAAAACAAAACAAAAAACCCAAAACTAAAATATATAGAGAGAAATAGAAGACACCCAATATAATACTTTATAAATATTCTGGAGCCCCTTAAATTCATTCCCTTTAGTACTTTTATCTTTTTCTATCTTTTAAGTTTGTTCTGATAATTTCTTCATGATTATATAGCAACCTGTTAATTTTCTCGTTGGTTTGAACTCTGTTGTTGATTTCAATGCTTTAATTTTTTGCTCATGCAAATGATTGTGTTTTTTCCAATCTTTATACATCGGTAAAATATCATTGTTTTTTCACTGATGCTTGAAATTTTTATTACAGTAAAATATATAACATTAAATTAATCTTTTAAGCATTATTTATTTTTATTTATATATATATTTACATATGTATGTATGTTTTGGTTTTTCAAGACAGGCCCTGGCTGTCCTGTAACTCTCCCTGTAGACCAGGCTGCCCTCAAACTCAGAAATCTGCCTGTTTCTGCCTCCTGAGTGCTGAGATTAAAGGGGTGCTCCACCACTGTCAGGTCATTTTCGTCATTTTAAAGTTTATTTAGCAGAATAGAAGTAGTAGATATGCCCCTAAAACCCGTGAACTCCCAATCAGGGGTTCTCGGTCAGATTTTCTGTGCCATGCATGTATTTTCTCCTGTAGATTAGGCCTTAAATGCAATCAGAAAGCAGTTTGTTAGCTCCGTAACATTCAGGTTACTATTAGACCCGATGGGACATCTTGCCATTGTTGTTATTGTGGATCTCGGGTTTCCTAACTGGGCAAGACTTGTATTTTCCCACTCCACCCCTAGTAACCGCAATACAAACCTATCAGAGCTAGTAAGCAGAGAGAAAACTTTCTAGTTAGTAACAGCTTGATTTTCTCACGTCCTGTGACCAGTGTTTGTGGTGTCTTCAGCAATAGACTCTTATCACTGAGTTCTGGTGGACTACCAAGAACAGTGACAACGTATTTATTGTTTTAGGGAAGTCACAGGAGACCTCTGGCAGACCACATGAGAGGAGAAGAACCCACATCTAGCGCTTGGCCTTTTATTTGGCTACTTGTGGCTTCTGGGAAAAGCATTATCCTCTTAGTGGAGCAACTTTAATGAGACATTATGTATAGCAAGCTTATAAAATAGTAGATTTACCTATGGTTTTTCCAAATAACCTAAGTGAGTTATTGCTACCTCCACCCCTCCTCTGTCCTACCCTTTCATCCTTCCCCCCAGTATTTCCTCTTTCTCTTTTATACTCATGGCTTATTTTTAATGTGGCATGGGTGAGCACTTAACTAATATGGGGACTCAAAATGCCTTTCCAAAAGAAATTTAAAATAATTTTCCAGTTGAGAATAAAAATATATTACACTATACTCTGTGAGGGTGGATAGATGGGTTTCACTGAGACATGTGTGCCAGTTTAACTTGTAAGGATGGCTAAACAGTATAGTGTGTACGAGAGAACTGCACAACTACATGTAACACTAGCTTAAATAGAGGGTAGCATTGCTAAGTACAACAACACAACAAACATGGAAAGTGGCCAGAATTCTGTGAATTCCAATGGATGAGAAACCAATGGATGCTTTTGTAATGATTAACCTGAGCTCCTGAAGCAGTAATCAATCGAAAGAACTGAGTAACTATTTCAGAATAATATTTCTAGTTAGCATGTAAATTTGAGAATTTTTATATTTATATGATATTCTTAAAAGGCACTATTTTGTTACACATGAAGAGTATGTCAACTCTGGAAATATCTTCTTAGAGTCATTTCTTGCATTGCCGATTCTGTTCAGTCACTAATGGCCAGCAACGGTACATGTAGTCCAAAATACTTCATTGGGCTTGTAAAACCTGGATAAAATCTTGAAAAAGCTAATTAAGAATTACTTTGGGGGCTGGAGAGAGGCACTTATCAATTACACATGCTTGCTGCTATTACAAAGGCCTGAAGTTTGGTTTCCAACATCCAAATGATTCACAGCCACCTGAAACTCCAGTTCCAAAGGACCTGATGCTATCTTCTAACCTCTGTAGGCAGTTGTACACACAGGCACACACATATACACACAAACACACACAGAAAGATAAAGACAACACACTTCTAACTTGAAATATAAAAAACGATAGTTAATTAGTATTAATCTGAATATCACTTATAAATATTGCCTATAGCAGATGCTACTTTGTGCTCATTTCTTAACATCAAAATGTATTATATTAAATTCTCAAAGATGTTTTCCCAATTTTAGCCAAATTCAATGTCCTCTCTAGCTTTCTGATATTGAGTGTGAAGGATTCGCACCATATTATCTTTCAGGTTATTAGTGTATAAGGCATCCAACCTGTATCAAATAGCCCTGAGCCTTCACTCTATTTTCCTCCCATATATTTGATAGGACCACATGATTTACAAGAAATTCAAATGCTGTTGCTCCTGAGGAGGGGATGGTGTGGTTCAGGTGTTGCAGTGTGACAACAGTACAATACATCAAGTCTAATGGAGACAGCAAAATTAGTTTTCCCTATATTCTTCACCATTTCCAACTTCAGCAGGTATTGACTGTTGTAATTAGGTGGGAGAGGTGTGCGTTGTATGTTCCTAGCACCCAACTCCCAGCCCCCAGCTGCCGGCCTGCTCAGCCGCTGGTTGCTTTCTTATGCCCGAAATAACAACATGAGAACGGTATTCATTTAAACTCTGCCTGGCCCATTATCTCCAGCCTTTTCTTGGCTAGCTCTCACATCTAAACTAACCCATTATAAGTCTGTATGTCACCACGAGGTGGGTGATTTACCGGATGGTTCTACGGTACTTCCATCTGCAGGAGCCTCATGGCGACTGACCACTTCCTTCTCTCTACCCAGAACTTCCGTTCTGTCTACTCCGCCCACCTAAGGACTGACCTATCTTACAAGGCAGGCAGGGTCTTTATTTAACCAAAGAAAGCAACAGAAATACAGGAGGACCCTCCTACAATTGACACTGGAGATTGTATACATGCTCTGTCCCACAAATTTTAGGCCAAATAGGGAATAGTTGTAAAGACTTGACTTGAATGCATTCCCTACTGAGACAGCCCCTTCAATTTACCTGCATTCTCCACTTCCTGTGTTCTCCTTTTCATCTGCAATCTCCATTTCACCTGTATTGTTCCTCACC
>JAQHUG010000105.1:1083410-1102385 GCA_028555095.1 Dicrostonyx torquatus | reverse complement strand
TTGCTCTCTCTTGCTCTCGGCCTGGTGCTCTCCCTCGGAAAGCACGGGATCCTGGATCTGGTATCATGAGTTTGTTTATATTCTTTCATCTATTAAAATATATATATTCTAAAGATAGCTGGCTTGGGTAATTACATCATTGATTACTGCGACAATTCCTGACCCTAGAACTTTTCCATTGTTGAGGAGAACGTGGACTACACTAATATCTTTGTAGTTGGAATGCATTTGAAAGAAGAAAAAGTAACTGAACTATTGAGGGGGTAAAAAGAGTTTCTCAAAATTTGATAGAAACTTAGAGTCTGAAGAAGCTGATTAAGTTCCATGACAGAAAGTTAACATATATTTTAAAGAATTTACTACAAACATGGGTGCTCAATGGTAGTTCGCCAGTGTATGCATAAGAACATATATGTTATTTAAATATGTGACTTTAATCTACTTTTCTCCTTGGGGAAATCGGACACTTTTTGGGTAGACTCTTTGCCGGCACGCAGAGCATGTGAGAGTATACCATAGATGTGGATAGTACAATATTTATGCTATATGTCTTCATATAGACCAGAGAGAATGCTTTGGTTAATCCTCAGAGATGCTGACTTCAAAGCCGTTGGAATGGAAAACAGTAAACTTGAAGGGAAACCCAAAGAGCTGGCTCACATGTCCCTGGCTACGGCTGCTATGACATCCTGTTGAGTGGAAAACACTTTGCTCAGTGATCAGATTCAAATAGCACGGAGGATGGCGCGATCCCCAAATGTCACCTTGCCTGAAACTCTGCCAGCAGAATCTGCCTTTGGGCTAGAAAGAAATAATGAGTGCTTCTTACTGACTGGTGAGACTATATGTGATTTTTTTTCTCTACATATTTGCTTCCCTGGTTAATTCAACAGTGATATCAAAGTGTCTGATGAAAATGGTTCTTCGGAAGAAAAACTGGGCTAATGAATAGTATAGAGTCCCAGGTTTTTCTAGTATATCTATAAACACATGGTTGACGCTGAAAGCATGTGTTTTGGACAAAGATATCTATTTCTTGTGATCCGGGCATTCTCTGCGGGAGTTATTAGATGAAATTGCCTTAAGGAAATGACACATTTTTCAGCAGCTCTCTGACTTTAGTAAATGATTGAGTCACCTGTATTGGCAAACCCGCAAAAGGCCTATCTATTGCTTATATTTCAGTGAGCCTGGCCTGCAGGAGCTACTAAAAACAGGAGAAGAGGGTAACTACAGAAACAGCATCTGCTGATAGCTCTCTGAATGCTGTCTGAGTTGTATAAAAACCCGGAAGGATAACAAGAGCAGTCTCAGGACCTCCCACAAACCCCAGTCGGTGTCGATGCTCGACGCGCCAGGAGTGTCTGAGTAGACTAGTCAGACCTTTCTCCTGAGTGTCTTCTAGGTTCTTCATCTTCTACTTCTATTGCACCAGTTCGGATTTGATTGGGTCAATGTGGGAGTGCCTCACATAATAGTTCACTGAGGGAAAAGACTCCGCCGCTGACGGGTTAAAAAAAAAAAAATGATACAACTCCATCCGTCTCTAGTGTGGTCCTGAAGGAATTTCTACTTCTAAATGCAAATGGCTGGAAAGGCCAAAGAAAGGAAAGGGCTGTGGACTTTGTGAAGTGATAAGAGAAAAATCTCCACTCCATTATGCAAGCCTGGAGGAAAGGGTGGTTTATAAACATTGGTTTTGCAGTCCATCAGGGCGCCAGGACCCTGCGTTGCCAAGGGACACCTCCAGCGCTGAAATGAAATAAGAAGCCCAGTGTTTGCATTAACATCCCCATTTGATTCACTGTTTGATTAAGACAAAGGAGAAGTAGACAGCAGCCTGGGCTGGACTGCCCGCCTTCCTGCCTGGAGAAAAGGCAGGACACGGAGAAGCTGTGTGCTGGGGCCCCATTTGGGCAAAGAGCAAAGCTGCTCCTCACTGCTGCAAGGCCCTCTTCGCTTTGCCCCACCCACAGCTCCGGGACCTCCTAAGCCTTGAAAGGGGCTAGGACAGGGGAGACTGGACCTCTGCTCAGCAAGTGAAAAACAAGTATAAAAAGAAAGATTTTGGAATCTGACAAGGGTAGGGTTGGGACAAGATGGTCCCAGTTGTCAGAAAGTCTGGACATCTGTCTCTAACTGATGTTTAACCAGTTCCTCTTAAGGTGAAAGGAGAAAATTAGGAGTGTTACTCCTACACCAGTGGAGATCAGGCACAGCTCCTGGGCCCGCGCAGCCCACTCTGTCCCATCCTGCTGAGGAACTACGGCTAACAGCATAAGATTTCTGTGTTGGAAACTTGACTGTAAATAAAGATGGCCTCTAGTTAACAATAGATAGATCTGCAGTATTTTACTTTGTAATAGTGCAAAAAATTTACTTGTGTATTGCAGTGATATTTCTTTTGTATAAATAAAGCTTGCCTGAAGATCAGAAAGTAAAACAGCCCCACTGGCCAGCCTTACAGATCAGGCGATGGTGACACGCACCTTTAAGCCAAGAAGCCACACTACTTTGCCATAGAAACCCGGTGGTAGTGATCCACACCTTTAATCCCAGCACTAGAGAGGAATATAAGACAGGAGACAGCTCTCAGACACAGTCTTATTGTGAGATTCCTGGAGGCAGGATCACCATTTCCAACTGAGGGAGAGGTAAGAGCCAGTGGCTGGCTGTTTTGCTTTTCTGACTTTCAGGTTGAAACCCAATATCAGTCTCTGGGTTTTTATTAATCATGCTGTAGTATATCTATTTTATTTGTCATTTTTAATAAGAACTCCAAAGATGCCATGAGCCATTCAACGTGTTGTTTATGAACAGATTTTGTGATACATGAACTTTCTTTAAGGCAGGCTAGTCTAACTTTCTGAGTACATTTAAGGCAGGTGGGGCTAACTATGATTCGTAGATTTTGTGAATTTATACATTTTTTTAACTTACAACCTTGTAGGTGAACGCAAATATAATAGTCCCTCACTAGCTCAGAATAGAGTATGCTAAAGGGTTCTTTATTGAGGGGGCAGACTCACAGATCACAGTCCTCTGCATGAATGGGGATCAGGAACCAAATCCAGCAGCCAAGAGAGAGCAAGTGAGCAAGCCAATCTGTATTTTCTCCAACATGAATTAGACAAATTTTATGTAATTTCCATAATACTATCAAGCTTGATCATCTACACCTCAATTTTTTGCAATGAACAATAGCTAGGTGGTCACGAAAATAGCCAGGAACTGAAAATAGTGCCCTTCACCATGCATAAACTTTGTGGGAAAGTTCTTGAGATGTAATGCCAGAGCGCAATACTCATTTCTTTGAACACACTCTCAAAATCTATGAGAATGTTATACGCTCAAACATCACTGACGCCATTCCGAGGAACTGACACCAACAGGACAATGTATTTCTTTCAATTTTATCACAATTCCTAAACCAAGTGCTTGACATAATTCCTGGGAACACCAAGGCTATAAAGAGAGAAATGCACATAACCCAGAGTCTGAAGCCATGGTTGATTGCCCTTGCTTTCTTTGTAAGGCTAACACACAAGTTTGGAAATCCTAATGGCTTGGCTTCATTCCAAGATGTCTTCGATGTGATGTGACAAGAATGTCTTCCCACTTAGCCATGTCAGTAAGAAGAGAAAAATAAAATAAAATCAGAAACAAAAAAAAAACAGAATATAGAGAAATCAGGAACAAATCAACTGCCCTTGCATCAGTCTCTAAATCAGACTTCCACTGACTCTGACCACTCAGTGTGACTTCCTCTCTCCTCCTTACACCACACCCGTCCATGTAAAACTACAGGTCTCATACCAAAGGTAGTAAGGAAATTTACTCTAGATTCAGATATGAGTAACATAGTCCAAGAGTCCAGTGGGAGCATCCAAAGCACAGAAACACAGATCCACGTTACCCAAATAACATGTTCCAGTGTACTCATAGTTCATAAAGTTTTTTATAGTAACAAAAGAAAGGAAGCTATAAATCCAGACACTGTTAAAATACATTGGCAGCAAAGCAAGGACATCTCTGCTACTGAGTTAGTGGAAGCTAAGATTTTGTTAGTGTATTCCAAAAACATCTACCTAATAGCCATAGTGATGCCAAGGCACAAACAGAGGTACTCAATAAATGGCTATTTAGGGAGTAAGATAATTTGACTGTGGATCTGCAACACTCCAACTCCTCCCCAACATTTAACTTCAAATCAGTCATTCAGCTCTGTGAAGTGCTTGGTGTCATTTTTACATCATTTTTCCTCCAGGAATGAGTAAGTTACCATTTCCTTCCTATACATTCTCCTAGTTTACATTCACAAACACTTATTTTCAGCTCATTGAACCAGAAGTTGTACTTAGCTAAAAATACCCAAACTTTATTCTTGTATTCTCATTCAAAATGTTTTCCCCTTGTATTTGTGACCTTCAATTAAAGCATGATGTCTCTTTCTTTCCCGTCTTTCTTTTCATAGTCCTTCACAGACTTCAGAGCCACTTACCACATCCACAAAGGACGCCTGTGAAAAGTTGGTATCTCGACCCTTTCTTGACTTTGGCCCAGCCTCCACCCCGACTTCAGTCACCATATGCATGCCCATGCCTTGTACCTCATCATTATTGAGATCCAGAACTGTAACCACCAAACGGATACCCTGTCTCTATCCACCCCTTCCTTCTTCTGCCCCCAGCCTCTCACCCATTCCATACCATGGCTCTTCAACACTTCTAAGATGTGAGTCTTTGACTGTTACTGCTCCCTGTCCGTGTGTCACTTCTTCTACAGCCCAAACCTCAGACTAAAGGCTTCTGCCACATTCCTCGACAGAGTCCTCATGTCCGGCATTCACCATGGAACTTCCACAATGATCTATTAGGTCTTTTGAGACCTGACTAAGAAAGGCAGAATTTATTCTTCTCTTTTTTTGTGTTTCTTCTCAAAGCTGGCCAGACTCTTAAGGATGTTCTTTCTGGTACTTACTCTCTTTGTTCATATAGCTGTTAGCTGAACTTTTGTTCCTTGGAATGGTGGGATATGGAAGACATACACCATGCCTACATTTCTTGGGTTGTTTGTCCTATATCCTGCTGATGGCCACATGGTGAGAAGTAAATAATACTAACCTTAATGTCTATGTCCTTTCCCTAGGCACATGGTTCCCTCTTACTCACCACTGCCATTCCAATGAGGCTAGAGAGACCTCAGAATGGCCTTAGGGAGGAAATTGGAGAGACAGATAAACCAATTTGACCTTTTTAAGACCTGTAGACACCTATCCAAAATGGTGGGCACAGAGACTGACTTAGAATGCATGATCCCACAGCCACTTCTTTTCCAACTGGGTAGAAATGTCACATAGACTGTTCCTAGTAAGTTGGTTTCTAAGGGGCTTGAACATCAGCCAACATAAAGGACATAGATCTGTGTGATTTTCATAAACCTTCCTAGACAAAGAAAGCAAGGGAAGATGAGAGGAAGGACAGTGGTAAGAAAAAGAAGAGAAGAAAGAGTGAAGGAAGGAAAGGAAACAGGTCCCTGCTCTCGAGGACTCCACTGTCTAGTAGTAAGGGAATTGTATCAGGACAAAAGTCAACCAACAAATGTGAATAAAGTGCAGGGAAAGCCCAGGCAGAGGGCCGGAAGAAGAAACATTATTGCTGCAATCTGCACTCTCAGCAGCAGCCGTAGACACTATTTTCACCAAAATAAATCAAACTGCATTGTAACATACAAAACTGCCACAATGAAACTAGTTATCCTGTACAACTAATATATAGTGATTAGAAAGAAAACTATTTAAAACCCTTCATAAGGAAAAATAAATTACTTTTCAGGAATAACACCTAAATACTCTATATGGGAGGTCTAAAGGTCAGGCACTCCCTCAGAAATGTCTAGAAAAAACTCCCCCAGCCAGAACTGATGTTTTCAAAATCTGTGAAGCTCAGGAAATGGGCTTTGAGGTCAGTCACATCTGACATCTGTCTATGTGATCTGCATAAGTCACACAGCTACTTAGTACATCCACTTCTTTGTAAAGCAGAAATGCGTGTAGTGTTGTCACCTTCCCTGGCTGATGGCTGAGATTATTTAAGGTAGAGCTAACCAGACGTCTAGCTGTTTCTCTTGTTATTATTTATGTGACTCTCTTTTCACTTCTGGATTTTCTTTGGTATCTTAACCAGAGTTCACCGGGATCAAATCTTCCGAGATGGGGACAGGGATTGCAAAGATCGCCCTGTGCAGGAAGGAAAGTACCTTGATGTTGACAAGCCCATCGTGTCTAGAGTAACTAATGCATCCCAGCTTTTTTGTAGGCTCTGGCTCCACACCTACTAAGAAGTGTGGAAGAAGATATAAATTTAGCTGAGCATGAGGAAAATATGAAGAAGTTTCATGTCTTTTGATTACTCCAGTGCATGTTAGGACTTGTATGGGCACATGAGGTAGAGAAGAGCTAACACTGCAATAAAGCTAGACACGTTTCCTTTCTCGTCATGGAGGTACAAGATGCTTACACTTTTCTGACAGTTTCCAGAATCGTCTTTAATTAAGAAAATTACAATTCACACACACACACACACACACACACACACATACACACACACACACACTATGATGCATGCACGGAGGTCAGAGGACAACTTTCAAGAGTCAGTTCTCTCCTTCTACCATGTAGGTCCTTGAGAGCAACCTCAGGCCACCAGGGTTGATAGCAAGTACCTTTACCTGATGAGCCACCTCACTGGTTTCCAACTGCTTACGAGCAGTTGATCCCAGAAAATGTTGTTTATAATCTCAAAGAGGCTTTTATAGCACCCCTTCAAGCATTCTGAAAGTCTGTCATTTCGTAGGAATATCTTCTGATCTTCTATGGGACAGAAACTTTAAGTTGCTATAACTTCTTTTTACATTGGGATTAATGAGTTGATAGTCTTTCCTAAGACTTTAAGATTTTAATAAATCAGGTAGTGGAGAGGCGTCAACAACTCACTGAAATTCTCAAAGTATAATGACAAAAAGCAGCTGAAGAATAATTGAAATGAAGTGGTCCACCAAGGAAAGTAAATGGGAGATTGTAGTATGTTTTACTTGCTTATTTACTTACCTACTTGCTTACTTATTTAGAAATGGAGTCTTAATGTACTGCCCAAGCTGGCCTTGAACTTCTGATCCTCACATCTCAGATTCACAAGTATCTGGGGTTACCGTCTATGACATAGTTTTTTAACCAATGAGCTATCCTTAATTCTAGCCTGTTGCTCTACAACTTTTAGAGTATCTGCAGAAAAGTTCTCAGACAATTTAAATGCCTGGAAAAAGAAAAAGAAAATATGTAAACAGGTTTCCCTCTTTTCAAAGCAGATTGTAGTTTTAATATACTGGCAATTTGGTAACTAATATTTTGCACTATATTAGCATCCAGGCAGATGGTTTATTCATTCAAATTGGGAAGCATTGAAGGAAGCAATATTCTGCTGAAGTTTATCAAATGTAGGTATTATGTATCTGATGCTGAGCCTTATTACAGTACAAAATAAAGTTATTGTCAAATCAGAGTCAAGACATTTTTCATCTTTATATTTTGTTAGCTTAATATGCATATCTAAAGGGTATAATTCTTTACATATGAGTTTGAATATATTTGAAAACTAGTTTCTTCTCCAAAAATACTTAAGCAGTATCACAAATAGCTCCATGTTTGATGGGAAGGGCAAATATAAAGTCACATGATTTCTGTGCATCTTTATCCCATCTCTGAAGCTGGTTTGATGTGATTGTCAGTGATTCCATTTTCTCCTTTGAAACAGAATAATACCTCCCTATGAGCATGGTGTTGTAAAGGTTAAATGAAGCGCTGTGCGTATTTGTGCTCTGTATACTAAAGTAAGTGTTTTCATTCTGTGAAAGATTTATACAATAAGTAGAGATAGTTAAATGTTTTTTTCTGTTCACCCTCACAAAACAAAACTATTACATATAAAAGAAATATGCTCATAAAATTCTGTGCTTATATATAAAGTATGGTCCTTAAATTATCTATATACATGCATGGAGTCAAATATAAGCTCAAAGAACTGTCTGCTTGGACCTCAATTCCTTCAAATGAAATGATGTCCGCAGTCCTCTAGCCCATCGAGTTTGTCACTTGTGACTCTCTGCAACCCGATCAAGTGCTGTCTGTAAAGTCATCTATCTACACACTGCAGTACAGAGAGTACGCTCATACGTGACACCTGCCACGGCTCAAGTGCCTCCCCCTCAGATGGACATCCCTATTGCCTTTTCTAAAGAGCCCCATCTCATTAAGTTCTCTCTGGGAAAAAACCCATTTTGGGTCTTTCGTATTTCATTACACATCTTCCTTTTCAGTATCCCCATGTGAACACAGAGCAAAAGACAAGCTCTTTCAGAGTAGAGCCTTTGCTTACCCACTGCCATACCTGCTGTACCCACAGAAGTGCTCGAGAAATAGACATCAAACAGTGAGCATCCTGCAACACCCTGTCTTCCCCTCCCCTGTCTTGGCCAGGTCTGTGGACATCAGACACTTTTTTTACTTCAGAACTTGGAAACTTCTGGATCAATAGTTCCACTTCTAACCATGATTTCTCTCTGGCAATCCCATTATTGGACACTGAAGTATCAAGGCTATTTCCCCAGAGCTCTGGAAATATGAGCTAACAGATTGTGAACCGCCAAAAATCTCCTTCCAGCTCACTTAGAACATTGTCAGTGACAGTAATGTTGACAGTTTTCACATCAGAAAATATAGGTATAATGCGGTTTCAGTCATTCATCTCCTCGGGTTGATGGGTGGGATTCTGAGCACTGTTTTTCAATGCTGAGTGGGGAACCTGTGCTCATCCATTTCTCCCTCCTCCTGGCAGGCTGCCATCTCACTGTCATCTTAAGAATCTCCCAACACAGGAAGAACAGACAGGTTAGTGTTTGCTAACTTGCACGCTGGCTTCAGTATGGTATCAAGAATTTACGTTCAATTACTTACGCCCACTCCTATCACTTTTTTGTAATTGTGGGTATGAACGCATGCTTCTTTGTTCCTTTCTGCACATGGAGTTTTAATCCTATTTAAAGTGATATTTGGCAATCTTGTTGAAGTAGTATTCTCAGTCGCGCTATTCTGTGGAATGCCACTACTAAGGTGAGATTAGTACTTTGGCGAACAAACACTAACTTACCTCAAAATCCTTTCCTCCAAAATCTAATAACTGATCTGTAAGCACTAGGGTTCCATTATGTTGCAGCGTGAGGAGGCAGTGCTAATGGGAGTGGGGCGTATTCTATAGGAGTAAGAGTAAAAACATATGTTGGTTTGTAAGGCGAGAGTTAGGAGGCGGTTAATGTAAGTTTTTCTTTCCATTGTTCTGGAAAACAACAGATGTATTGGAAAGCTAGATGCAGTGGCAGTGGTTCCCAGATCTTCTTTAATGTTCAGTTCCATACATTGAAGCCCCTGGGAAATGGTGTAACAGTTGATACACATTGGTTATCCCTGAAGTAACTACTCACAATTACAAATTTGTTGAAGAGAGTCTTGCAGCTTGGAATGTAATATTTAATTTTAGTTTTAAAGGAGAAAAGAGAAAATATTGGTACTTCTTTCTTCTTTTCTAAATTACGTGAACCAGAGGGAAACTATTGTCATCTTTCTGTTCCAAGACTTTAGGGTTTGCCTCTTGGTTTATGTCAGTGATCTTGGTGAACTTCTTTTGAAGGTGTTTTGAGCTCTCCAAACATCCACAGCCTCCTATAGCACTCCTCTGTGTCTTCAATGCAAGACTGGCCATTCCTTGAATTTGTAGTTCTGGAGTATCAGTGCTACAAATGTTATTTTATGTTCTAACTTGATTGAACAATGAAATGCCCTGATATTTGGTTAAACACTGTTCTAAGTGTTTATGAGGGTGGTTCCTACTGAACCTAGGATCAATAAAATCAATCAAAATTAAGGATCAGAAACTCCACTCACTCTTGAAAATTTTTTGAGGTGGTTCTATTAGTCAAAGTTTCCTGAAGAACAGAACCAATAAGATATAGATATACCATAGTAATAGAGATACTCCTTTAGATTAGACAAACTGTGAAGAATTGGCAAACTATAATTGTCTTACAGTTTTGGAGAATAAGACCTTTAGTCATCAAGCTGAGAGCACATGACTGTCAGCTGTAGAATTTCTATCCAAGGAAGAGTCCATTGAAAAGAGGAGACCAATGTTTCAGCTCAAAGGCAATCACACAGAGAGAAGACTCCTTCCTCACTCATCCTGTAATCTTTCAAGACTATTAAACAATTGAAGGAGACCTGCATACAATGGGAGGTCAAACTTATTTTCTCATTGTACCAATCCACACTTCAGTCTCAGCAGGAACCCCAAGGCAGGACCTGAAGCAGAGACCACAGAGCAATGCATTACTTTTTTTCCAGAGCAGAGGACCTTCCAGAGCAAAGGACTGCCTTGTCAATATTGGCACTTCCCACAGGTAGCTAGGCCCTCCTCCATCAATTAGCAATGAAGAAAATATCCTACAGACATACTAACAGGCCTGTCTGGTATAGGCAACTTTTCAGTTGAAATTTCCTCTTCCTGAGTGTCTTAGGGTTAAAATTGCTGTGATAAAACACAGTAACCAAAAGTAAACTTGGGAGGAAAGGGTTTATTCAGCTTACACTTACACATCATAGATCATTATTGAATGAAGTCAGGACATAAGCTCAAATAGGGCAGGGACTTGGAGACAGGAGCTGATGAAGAAACCATGGCTGGGTACCACTTATGGATTTGTTCCTCGTGGCTTGGACACAATAGCCTACAGCTGGATCTTATGGAGGCATTTTCTCAACCGAGGTTCCCTTTCCTCTGATGATTATAGCTTGTGTCAACTTGACATCAAACTAGCCAGCATACCAGCTATGTCAAGTTGACAAACAGGACTATCCAGCACATAGCAAGCACTTACACAGAGTGATCTCTCCAGCTCCTGAAGATTTGACTTTACAAAAGGCTGCCTTTGGAAGAAAGAGACGACCCAACTTGGAGACTCTTACCAAACGAAATGGAAGAAAAATATTGCTTCCAAGAAGAAAAAAAAATTCAACATCTCTTCATCCTTTCTCTGCATTCTTTATGATCACTTTATGAAGCAGGATTTGGTTTTCACACCACTCAATCTTAGAAATGACTACTTAGAGTGTTTAAACAAACACTGGGCTACCAGATTTTGTAGACTAGATGAATAATATGTATCATCCATATTTTCCTCCCTTTACTTCAAGCCAGTTCCTTTTCAGTAAATTAGTAACTATCAAGATTGAAAGGGATAGTTCCTTTGTTATGTTTATAAATATATATTTATATATGTGTGAAAGTAGATCTGTCCATGAAGTGGGTATCAGAATACTTTTCAGTAAGTGAGGAATGGCATGATTATTCTGCAGTGCATGTTGAGAAAAATAAACCCTCATCATAAGAACCAATATTTCTATGCCTTCATCTTATAGCATTCCAACAACGATGACTTGCAAAGCATATAATCATAAACAAATATGCCAAAGGTTAAACAATCTTGAGGAATCAAGGCATGTGATTACATGCCACCCACTTGATAATGGAGAATATCATAATTTATTCCAAAAGCTAATGTCCCCTGAAAATGTTTTTGCCTTGCCAAATAGAGTGTTAATACCTTTCAAATGTCCTCTCTCATATGATTTCAAACTAGAAGCACATAATGAGAACTCACATGCACAACACACACCTTTATTTGCAGACACAGCTGTCCATTTCAAACCAAAAACACTCGCAGCTAGTTCTAAAGGTGTCATCTGGAAAGTTTTCATCAGACAAGAGGAAAAACAGGTTTAACTTCACCTGCCACCATGAACCAAAACCTGAAGCACCTTCAAAAACCAGTCTCTGCCACATAAAGCTAAAGAAGTGACTTCCCCGCTGAAGAGAGTGTGCATTAAACCTTTGGTTACGGCCTTCACTAGAGTAGGCACTACAAATATGACCTTGAGGAAATGCATCAAAAGCAGTTCTCTGGGATGAAGGACTCCAGAAGGTCAAATTTGGTTGTTTATTAGTTAGAACTTTGTCACCTTTGGCAAGCCATCGATTGATTTAGATCCTCCTTTCCAGCATCACTCGTGGTTTAATTCACAAGCTTTATTTTCCAAAGGAGGCATGTCTTATGCAGCAGGAAGAGAGACAGTGGTGCGGTTATTTAGCCTGCATATAAATAGACTATACACCGAGAGCTTGCTGTTTACACATAGAAGTGTGTGGTTCCATCATCATCAGCCCAGCCACGGCACAGAATCAATGTTGCTTTCCTTCCTGTTGCTGTCATAAAAAATTACGGTTAGTGGTTTTAAAAAATAAATGCTTTTTTTCTTGTACTCCTGGAACCAGAAATGCAAAATGAGACTCATAGGGCCACAAATAAAGGTGTTGGTGGGGCTGGTTTCTTCTGACCACTCCCAAGAGGTCTGCTCTTTGTCCTTTGCAACTTCGGATGGTTAGCGTCATCTTTCAACCTACGATCTCATTGCTCAAATCAGTCTGCATTCACCTCCTCAGCCACCAGACATCTCCCTCTGCCTCCCTAAGCATTCTGCTATTAGTCTGACAAAAATAACTCCCTCTCTCAAGATTCTTAACTTAATCACATTTACAAAGTCCTTTCCATGTCAGGTAGCATATTCAAAGGCTATATAACATCACAGGATTTTACACATGGGTGAAGTGGAAGTCAAAGACAGTAAACCCCTTCTTCTCTTGTGGAGCTAGGGCATCCATCAGCCAAAGCCCGTGTTGCTTTCTCTATACCAGATGGTTTCGTATTTGAGAATCATTTCAAAATTTTAAAATTTAGGTTTAAAAACTGGTTTTTACTGGAAAATGCCACTGAAAGTTTTATATATAATTGATGATACCATGAGTTTCACCAAGACATATGAAGTTTTAACAATATAAGAATATCCCTGAAGTTCATGAACAGAAAGGAATAAATTCATACTCATTTCTCAATGCCCCAAAATATCCCAGCTCTATTTAATGAACTTTCAAGTATGTAGATATAAAGTCATCAATTGTATACAATTTGCAGTCATTTTGTTTTCAAACTGAATATAAATGTTCATATTGGATCTCAATTCTAAAAAAAATGCTTCAGAGGCCAGAAAACAGGTCAGGAATGGGAGGACTGGCAGGTGAGTTAGCATATCTCTCTCTTTGTATTGACAATTCTGATTCAAGTGTTTCAACTAAATCCAGAGGTCTAGTGGATGAAGAATATGAAAGTATCCTGGTATCCATTCTGTAATCTTTAATGTAATTGTTAGACTGTGGGTTATCAGTAGAGATATTGCTGTCACCAGAGCGAACACAGAACAGGTGAAGAAAGAACTTGGCTTTAAAGTCCTTTCGGTTCCTCCAAGTAGTTGACAGGTACCTTGCAAATTCAAGTTATGAGTGTTTCTTGCCTACTGATGCCATTTTGTGTACTCTGGAGGTGGTGGCGTGGAGAGACAGAAAGAGAGAGGAGTGCATATGAGAGAGAGGTGCAGAAGCTAAGGAGAAAACCCCAGCCTCTTGGCCGTGTGTCCCTCCATCATTATTTCCAAGCCCAGGGTATCTCCCACACAAGTCAACAGGGTCATAATCTACAGACTGTGCAGCTGGTCACAGAGAATGGATCAGATGTGCCCCTCACAGTATGTTCAGCCACTCTTTCCAGCCTCCAGGGTCTCTTTAACAAACGGCTTCTTCAAGTGTGCTAGCCTATCATCACAGCGATAAACACTTAAAGCCCTCTCGAGGCCAAACTGACTCCCATCTCTGCAAGCCACGTATGCAGGCACTTCAGTTGGGTCTACAAATACACACTGGGTGGAAGAAAAACAAAGGGAGAACTCTTGTTTATTTTGCATAGAGCTACCCAGGAACAATTCTTTTACATTGTCTTAATTGTATTTTAGATAGCTTTTCTTGGCAGCCTCTTGTGTACCTTCTAAGCTGTCTTTGTTTGCTTCTGCATGCCATTGTATGGTAGAGGTGCGTAAAAAGTTCTCCAAGGTCATCAGGCTCCCAGTGCCATCATTTCACAGCCAATGTACACGCTAGAGATACTACAGAAGTTGCCCTTACAATCTAAGTGCCTTTCTTAGTCATAATGTATTATAACAGTATAGAAACTGTCCAAATGATGATAAACCACCAAAATGCTTCAGTCCTCTCTATCCATCAGGCCAATGAAATTACTTGAGTTATGTAAAGCAACTGCACTATTCACTTCCATGAAGTGATGCCAGCTGGATTTTTTAAGGCTAATGCATTCCTTCCTTTGTTTGTTTCTGCCTCCTCTGTGCAGCACTTTCTATTTCCTATTACTCCGAGAGTGAAAGCGTCTTGTTTTCATGCACTGACCATGTTTGCTAATGAAGTCAGTCGCATTGCCTCCCTCCAGAAGGACTTGTGGCATCTGACCAGTTAATATATTCTTCCCTCTGTGACCATTCAAAGTTAAAAGTCGTGATTTTGGACAGAAAGATATGAGGTATCTTTACTGGATATACTTAAAGAAAATACAAACTAGTAAAAGTGTAAATTTCAAGCTACTTTATGTTTTTACTGGTTTTTTTATTCATTTGTTTGTTTCTAATGGAGTCGCATATTTCCCATGCTGGCCTTGAACTTCCTGGATAGCAGAAAATGACCTCAAACTTCTGATTCTCCTGTGCTAAAATTAAAGGTATGCCCTGGCTCTTGTAAAACATTAAAAATAAATAAATATTTAAAAACTTTATAAAATTTTTGGCAAACACAGAAATATCCTTCACAAATTGTATTCTCAGAGTAAAGGCTCTATTGAAGAGCGGGTTTCTGAGCCCTAACACAGACTGCAAAATGTTGTTCCTGAGTGTGGACTACAGAAAGGCACACCAAGATCTGCAGAGGCTGGCAGTAGGTGGCTTAACAGGTTTTATTAAAATTAACCCTGGTAGAGAGTCAACAGCACCAGGCAAAGCTCAACAGGAAGGCGTGGGATTCAGGTGGGAGGCGGGTAATTGGCCCCAAAGAAGAGTTCTTGGAAGAGCTACTCCTGAAGAATATTCTTTGGAAGAGCTATTCAATACCTGAGAAGAGGAAACTGTTCTTGCCTCCGAAGCTGAGCCTTTCGCTACCTAACTTTAACCTATCATTTCCTATTTTGTTGCCCACAGAGCCCACTCGGTACATACTCGGTAGAGTGAGAGTCTCCCAGGCAGCAGGACCCTCTTGTGATGTCATCCGAGTTCCCTCTGTGAGTGCAATGATGCTGTGTGCAGTGAGCCAAAGTTCAAACACTGAGGCTTAACGGTCATTTCACACCCCTGGGTCGTGGCTGCCTCTAAGAAAACTGTTCATCAGCCAAACAAACCTCTTGAGGATCGCAAGGCATTGCCCCCTCCCTCGTTTGAGTAGATGCCCTATCTGCAATTGTTTCCGTGTCAACCCGGGACGGTGAACCTGAAAACACACCACTTTGACTCAGGCAGGATGACTAAACTGGTGGCTGAAATGGAAGCACAACAGAACACCCAAGGCTACACTTAGGTTCCATTGAACCTGTCACCCGGTCACCCTTCAGGTTCCATTGTACCAGTCTCTGAGCTACCCTTCTGTCCTACCTCATTTGGATGGAACAGAATGGAATACAAATCCCCAGGCACCCTAATCTACCCACTCATGGAATCCACAGGAGTTATCTTCACAAATCTCATGACACTAACAAATGCAATTAGCCAGGTCAGCCCCTCCTCTTGTAGAATTTTTATTCTGGAAAGGGACCACCTTCTGGAACTTTCCAATTCCACTTTCTCTTTTGGCTTTCTTTAAACAAGCAAACAAAAATCAAGAATTTTAAATAGAAGGTGTTCTGACAAAAGTAAGACAAGTCTCAGTCATGATTGCAACAAGGCCTGGTTTTCTAAAAATAAAAATCTGGTCAAGCACACAGTGGACATAACAGACATTACTGGGAAAAGCGTACTTTAGTTAAAAGGGATTCTTTTAGCCTCATGCTGGCTATGAATATTTTTATACTACTGATTACAATTTCTAGAAGAATAAAAATTGGCAAACATATCATGAATTCTGCCTACTTAATCATGTTTTGAGCTGTGAAAAAAATATTCTATCCTCTTGCACACAGGCCAAAACCAGCCATCACCTCTTCTTCATCTCACATGGCCACACCAAACGTTCAACTATAAGAAGCTATGCTTCATGTCAGCACTTCCCCAGCGGCTGGACTTTCCTGTAAACTACCCAGAAGGTCTTGTAAGTCTGCCTGTCCTCAACAAGCTGAAAATCACAACACTTGTCCTTGTCTTTCTGTCAAGGCTCTCAGGGGCAGATGCTTTCCCAACACCGTCTCCTCAAATTAGATGTTCAGAAAGCCCTTCGCTACACTCTCAATATCTGTCCCCCACCTTTGTCCCATCTGCAGGTGCACCCTGCAGGTAGCTCCCTTCTGCTGGACTGTGTTTCTGGACACACAGGTGGAGCCTCTTTAGTCTCATTCACCCCATCTATGATTTAAATAGATGAGGAATATTAGGAGTATTTCTTGACAATAAAACAATGAGGAAAGTATGCTGGAGGATTCTGGGATTTTTTTTCTGGAAAACACAGTGCAGGAGGAGATGACTTGTGTACCTACTAGGACTGGCACTGAATCCTGGAGGTACTAGCTGTGTCTACCTTTGAGCTCTGAAGTGGACCCAAACCAAGCCATCCAATACATATAGCTATGAGTGACTATTTAGCACTGTGTTGTCAAACCACTGTTACTGCTTGCCTTAACATACATAGAAGCATGCATTGCTCTCTTATTTTTTAATTTTTTATTTAAAAGTTTTTTTTTAATTTCACATACCAACCGCAGATCCCCCTCCCTCCCCTTTTCCCACTCCTACCCCACCTTCTTCCTACCCAACCCCCTCTCCACTCCTCAGAAAAGGTAAGGTCTCCCATGGGGAATCAACAAAGTCTGGCATATCAAGTTGAGGCAGAACCAAGCCCCTTCCTCCACTATCAAGGCTGAGCAAGGTATCCCTCCATAGGAAATGGGCTCCAAAAAGCCAGTTCATGAATTATGGATAAATTCTAGTCCCACTGCCAGTGGGCCTATAGACTGACCAAGCCACACAACTGTCACCCACATTCAGAGTGACTTGTTCAGTCCTGTGCAATTTCCACAGCTAACAGTCCAGACTAGTTCCCACTAGCTCAGGTCAACCCTCAATTTGATTATTTCCTGTTGTCTACTCCTCCTGGGTGAGTCTGCTTCTTTTTGTTCTAGAACTTTTAAGTACGCTGTTAAGTCGCTAGTGTAAGATTTCTCCAAATTTTTTATGTGGGCACTTAGTGCTGTGAACTTTCCTCTTAGCACTGCTTTCATAGTGTTTTATTAGTATGGGTATGTTATGCCTTTGTTTTCATTGAATCATAGGAAATTTTTTAATTTTTTTCTTTCTTTATTTCTTGACCCATTGGTGATTCAGTTGAGCATTGTTTAGTTTCCATGAGATTGTAGACTTTCTGTAGTTTGTGTTGTTGTTAAATTCTAACTTTAAGCCATGGTGATCTAATAAGATACAGCGGATTATTCCCATTTTTTTTATCTGTTGAGATTTGCTTTGTGAATAAGAACGTGGTACGTTTTAGAGAAGGTTCCATTAGGTTCTGAGAAGAAGGTATAGTTTTTTGTGTTTGGGTGGAATGACCTATATATGTCTATTAAGTCCATTAGAATCATATCATCTGTTAGTTCCCTTATTTCTCTATTAAGTTTCTGTCTGGCAGACCTGTCTGTTGGTGAGAATGGACTGTTGAAGTCTCCCACTATTAACGTGTGGGCTTTGATGAATGCTTTAAGCTTTAGTAATGTTTCTTTTACAAATGTAGGTGCTCTTGTATTTGGAGAATAAATATTCAGAATTGAGACTTTGTCTTGATGGATTTTTTTTCCTGTGGTGAATATGAAATATCCTTCTCTACCTTTTTTGATTAATTTAAGTTTAAAGTATATATCATTAGATATTAGGATAGCTACACAAGCTTGTTTCTTAGGTCCATTTGATTGGAAAATTTTCTCCCAACCCATTACTCTGAAGTAATTTCTGTCTTTGAAGTTGAGGTGTGGTTCTAGTATGCATCAGAAGGATGGGTCCTGTTTTTGTATCTATTCTGTTAGCATGTGTCTTTTTATAGGTGAGTTAAGTCCTTTGATATTAGGGGATATTAATGACCAGTGATTGTCAATTCCTATTATTTTCTGGTTTTGGTGGTAGTGGTGGTAGTAGTATGTTTGTGTTTCCTTTCGTTGGAATTTTCTGGTATGAGATTATTTATTGCCTGTAATTTTGTGGGTGTGGCTAACTTTATTGAGTTGGAATTTTCCTTCTAATACTTTCTGTAAGACTGGATTTGTGATTAGGTATTGTTTAGATCTGGTCTTACTATGGAATATCTTGTTTTCTCCATCTGTGGTGATTGAAAGCTTCACTGGGTATAGCAGTCTGGAATGGTGTCTGTGGTCTCTTAGGGTCTGCCAAACATCTGTTCAGAATCTTCTGACCTTCAGAGTCTCCATTGAGAAGTCAGGTGTAATTCTGATAGGTCCACCTTTATATGTTACTTGACTTTTTCTTGTGCAAGTCTTAATATTCTTTCTTTGTTCTGTATGCTTAGTGTTTTGATTATTATATGGCAAGGGGACAATTGTTTTGGTCCAGTTTATTTAGTGTTCCGTGAACTTGTTGTATGTTCACAGGCATGCTCTTCTTTAGATTGGGAAAGTTTACCTCTATGATTTTGTTAAATATATTTTCTGTGCCTTTGAGTTGGAGTTCTTCTTCTTCTATCCCTACTATTCTTAGGTTTAGTCTTTTCATGGTGTCCC
>JAQHUG010000105.1:1057024-1075553 GCA_028555095.1 Dicrostonyx torquatus | reverse complement strand
AAGTTCAAGTCTCGCTATTGTAGAACCACTAGGTTCTGATACTGCCATATTGCACTTTATGTTGTCAAATGTAGTCTTACACTGCCTTCTACCCATCTCAGTTTGGGACAGTTGTAGGTACAGGTATTGATTCATCCTCCAATTGGTGCAGATGGTGTCTGTACCTCAGGGGGACACTTTTATTCCTATTGGTGGAGCTGGAGTCTGTGCCTCTGGGGCCCTCTGATGCCAGAGGGGGGTGTAAGAGCAGCCTGTATGCAGGAGACTTGCCTATTGACTGACTTTGGGGGCTGGGATGGGTAGGGAAGGGCCATAGGAAGTACCCCTATACCTGGAGCCTAGAGAGCTGTCCAGCTCTTTCTCCAGTTGGTGTAGGTGGGAGCTGTGCCTCCAGGGCCCTCTGGTGCAGCTAGAGGTGGTGGTGAAACAGCCTGACCACAGGAGACTGGCCTGCTGACCAGCTGCTGGGGTTCTCCTCTCTTATTCTTAACTGTATTTAAATGTGACCATCTACCTATGACTCCATGACTTCTCTGCCAACTAAAATAAACCTTCTCATCCTTAAGTTGCTTTTATCAGGCATTTTGTGACAACAATAAGACAAGCAAAGCTTCCTCTACACACACATACACACACATAGGCATACACATACACACATATGCATACACATATACACACCCATGTATACACATATGCATACACATACACACACCACACATACACACACCATAGCCATGAATGTAAAAAGAAATACTCTGTGAGGACAAGGGCGATAATAAAAGGAAGGGCAGGAAAGGAGTATGGTGAGAAAAGGCGGCAGAATGTATTTAATATACAGTAGAGACGTGTATGAAAGCTTGAAAATAAATAAATGAGATTTCAAAGTGATTTTGTTGTAAAGTAATGTGTCATGGTTCAAAGGTTAATAGTTGTTTGATTTTATTATTCACTTTGCATCCAAATCCCACTTTATTCTGAATGTTCATCTTCTTGCCTATCTTGCCCTGTAACACGGCCCCAGACTTTAGTAGGTTCCCAGACCTTAGCACAACTGACTCCATGATGAAAGTACCATTCAGGCTGTAAAACTCAGCACATAGACAGCACCACCTGTCAAAATGAAAACAAAGATCTACTCCTGCAAAGTCTATAGTTCTGGGAAAGTGTTTAAATGAATGCTGCTTTTTGGCTTCTATAGTTCTACTTCTGGTCAGATGTTATTGTTAACTGATGTACGTCAAACCAGGTTATGGTTTTTGTGCTTAAGAGCTCACCCTAAGGAAGGCTTGGTACTACCCAGGGATCCTGAACACCAAGAGTAGTCACCAGCTGGCTAATAAAGACTTTCTGTTAGCTTAGAACCAGGTCTGCGCAGTCTTCTCTAGTGAAGACTCCCACAGCAGGGGCTGTAGCTGAGTCTTGAAGGACTGGATTAGCTACCATAGAGGTAGGTTTCTGGAAACAGATGGACTCTTCCTCTCACCTTATGCTTCTTCATTTCTCTGTCACTCTATCCACCAGCAAGCTTAGCAGAAGGCCTTCACCAGGCACTGGCCATATATGACTGTCCGCTTATAGATAAAACCATAAACTAAAGCACCTTTATTTTCTTAACAACTTGCCTTGCTTAAGTGTTTTATTAGAGAATGATACCTGAACTAAGGCTCTAAATCAGTAATTAAAATGCAACTCTAACCCACGGATGGCTTTATCTAGACAACTCTTACTGGAATACAGCCTGCTCAACTGTTACCTACTGCCCACTGTTACTAACAGAGTCCAGGAGACACAATTTGACCTCATAAAATTATCAATGACTATCTGATCCTTTATAAACAAATTTGTTGGCACTTGTTCTAAAGCAGTGAAACTCATTTTGTTCATTAATTGATCTATTGACTTTGAATGAAATTCCAAAATAGTCATTCCAAAAACGTTTTAGAGTGCTACTGTGGGGCCAGTTTTATGTGTAGAAGAACCAAATATAGAAATCACTGATAAAATAATTCAAAGAAACAAATTTAATATAAAAGTATTTCATGAGTTCAGTTGAAAATCAGCCAAAACTTAACTCTTTCTTAAGTGTTTAAAGAAAGTTCAGGCTCAACTTATGACTGGCATGGTGGCATGGTGATGCACCTGTAATCCACACTACATCATGAATAGCCAAGGAAAGAAACTTAAAACAAGAGATCTATTTGACCTCTAAAGACGTGTAAAACTTTAGGACATTAAAGTTTCAAATGGTTGGAAAAGAAGAGGAATATGCATCAAGTGAAGGAGCACTTAGGAAACCATTTGGCAGCTTGAGCTCTGCATATCTCAGAGTTCAGCACTTCCCTATCCAGGTATGTAACCTAAAGGAGTTCCCACGTAAGAGCTTAAAGTAACAGACCAAAGATTGCTGGTATATTACTCATAGCAAAGAAGAATGGAGACTAGTTTCACCAGCAGGAGACTAGATTATAGAATACAGAACAGTTATTGCTGGTAGATGTTTACAAATGCTAAGATGAATTAACCACATCTATCCAGAGAAATCTAAAAACCATGCTGCTGAATTAAAAAGCAATTGTGAGGACAACTAGATGGCTTAGTGGTAAAAGTGCTTGCTGAGGACCCGATTTTAATCTCTGGGACCCACATGATGAGAAGGTAAGGACTATCTCCCACAAGTTGTCCTCTGATCCCCACGTGCATGCTATGAAGGCAGAGGCGGGCATATCTTTGTGAGTTCGAGATCAGTGTAGTTAATAGAGTGAACTCCAGGACTGTCTGGTCTAAATACTGGGTTCCAAGTCAATGAAATCTATAAAGTGAGACATTGTGTCAAAAAGCAAAATAAAACAATAATAACGCAATTGCAGACAGGATACACAATCATATCATTGACACGCATTTTAAAAATACTCAGAATCCTACTTTATAAGCACACTTATGAAGTAAAATTATAAATATGAATTTAAAGTAAAAATAAAGATTGGAAAAAAACCAGACCAGTTTTGAACTCTAATTATCTCTGAGAAAGAAAGGATAAGGAATAGACAACAGAAGACTTCTTGGCTGTAACCTAGTGAGAGTGGCCATAACAAATAATTGTTTTAGGTGGTTGGCAAGTCCATGCTGTTTATTACTGTTATACTTTTCTGTACATTTATTTGAACATAGTTAAATATATTTGTGTAGACTTACACTAGTGAACGGTATTTTAATTTATGATGGATAGCATTGTGGCAGAGGTACTATAAGATCACATCACTTAGTGATACAGCGATCTTGCTTTGTACATTTAGTCAGCCAATGATAAAATCACCCAGCAACCATTCTCAGCAAGCATCTCTGATATAAAGTGGTGAATGATTGTGCACATACCTGCATGTATATGTGCGTGCATTATTACATACAAACACATGCATTAATAATAATGTATATACTATATCATAACATATCACATATATAGAGTGATGAGCCCTTTCTTTTTCCTCTGCACTAGGTTCTCTGTCTTTGCACACTACAAGAGAGTAGGCAGAGTACAGCACATGCCACTTAGTGGATCCTTTCAGGGCTGAGCTTCTCTAAAGAAGTGACTTCTAATGACTTATATTGCTACTTTAAGATTTCTTGGAAAGAGAAGGGACCTGTGGGCCTCAAATACTTGTTTAGCTCTCTACTCACCAGGAAATTGCTGGTTCTACAAGTTACAACTTGCACACACTAAGGTATTGCCCTCTAATTAAGCATCCACTCCCTTTCTTCCCATACTACTTTCCTTCCACTGTGTTTGAACATGGATAGAAGCAATAGAGGCCATGACTCCATAGATAGAGTAGGCTCCTGCCTCACTCTACATACTTCTAGTTAAACTTCTGCAGCATAATCACTTCCTTGTGTTGTGTAGGCGAAAGCAAGTTCATCTCCCTCCTCTATTTTGCCATCAATTGCACTTTGCCCTTCTCACTGCCCATTCAGTCCAAATTACTTAGTCACTGGTATTAACACACACTTGATGTCTGCCTATCCTTCTAAACTGTAGACTCACAGAGTTTGACTTTCTATTGAACCACAGTAGTATGCATAGAGGCAAGTTCTATGTACAAAATTAAATCTATTTTTAGAATGATCAGCTTCTGAAACACAGAAAGAGTTCTTTCCAGAATTTCTGTTCAAGCATGAATAAGTTCCATGTTTGTTTGGAATAAAAAGCATCACAGATAAGGAAGTAACAAACCCCTGAAGATCTGATTCTGTCCGAGCTTTGCCACATACTGGGTCTAGGAGACCCTCAACTGCTGGAGAGACTGAGTGAAGTCTATAGCCTCAATGGACAATGAATCTCTCCTGTCCTTGAGAAGCCTACCTTGTTTTCCTATTGGCTCTGTGGACATGGACAACATCGTTAACTTCTAAGTTTGTTTCCTTAACAAAAACCAGAATATAATCATTGCAGCCACAAGATGAGTTGCTATACAAGAGTGAGAACACTGACTTGGAGATTCAGAGTTGAACGGAGCACCAAAAAATAAAAGGACTGAGGAGAAGACCTTAAAGCTAGAAATTATAATGTAGCATAACATAATATACTGTGCGCCACAGGAGCTGTATGTTGTCCTTAGCAACTTGTAGTCTTAGGCGGTGAGGAGAGCACATGTCTGTTAATGAATTGAGACTGGAAAGATGACTCAGTGGTTAAGAACACTTACTGCTTACAGAGGACCCATGTTTGATTCCCAGCACCCACTTGGCAGCTCACAATGAACTGCCTGTAACTCCAGTTCCCGAGAATCTGATACCCTCCTCTTGCCTCCAGTGACGCTAGGCACTCACTGTTGCACATATATGCATACAGACAAGCACTCACATACATAAAAGCACATTAAATAAATCAAATCTTAAAATTTTTTTTAATGAATGAGTGATTCAGTAACTACACTGGTTGGCATTTACTAAAGCTCAAACTTTGGTCCAGACCAAAACCTGTACACAGATGTGTGCAGCTGTTCCATCGTAACTGCCAACACTTGGAGGCAAACAAACTGGTTTTCAGTAGATGACAATTTGTAGGCTATCTAGATGACAGATGTGATTCAACACTAAGAAGAAATGAACTTCCATGAGAAGGTATGAAGACTCTCACTTAGTAAGTTACTAACTGAAAGAAGGCAAGTTACTAACTGAAAGAAAGAAAGAGGGAGGGAGGGAGGGAGAGAGAGAAAAGAAAAAAAGAAAAAAGAAAAAAAGAGAAGTCCCAACCTTGGTGCTTGAAACTCTAAGGCATTCTATAGAAGATCAAATATTGGAGAACTGAGCAGGAGGAGGCTGGAGGAAAGGCAGAGGTTGGGGGAATTTATACCCTTTGTTAAAAACCATTCTAAAAATGCAAATCTACCCCAAAGCCTGTAAATGGAAGTATAGAAATAACACAAGGCAATAGTAAAGTAATGGGGGCAAACCAAAGCGCTGAAGGAGATGGGCAAGGAACACAGCACACACAGAAAAGCCCTGGCTCAGGAGGGAGTGCCAAAGTGCCAGGGACATGTGAGCCCTGGACCAATTCAGGAGGCCTACCCAGAATCCTTCCCGTCAAAACACTGCAGGGAGGGGCCGGGGTGATCCAAACTGTTTGCACTAAAAAGAGCAGTAAACAGTCATCTCAATAAAACACCTTAAATACAAAAACATTTAGTATGCCCAGTCTGGCTTCTCTTACTTATTTTTTTTTTCTTTTTGTTAACTGCTCAATGCAGAGGACAATTTACTTCTCCATTTTTAAAAGAGAGAGAGAGAGAGACAGAGAGACAGAACTTTCTTCCCGTTCTGTTTTGGTTTGTGAGGTTTTGTTGTCACTTCTTCCTAAAGCGCTGTTTCCTCACATTTTCATCATGTGAGATTCCGTTTAAACTGCCTTTTAATTGTATGTGCCGCCTTGGCAGAACATGACTGATGTACTCGCGTTAATTAGGGCTCCAGTCAGCAGTCCGTGCCAGCTGGAAACTGAGAAACAAGCGTAAATTATTCTGTCATCAATCAGCTCGGAAATGTTTGAATCACTAATTAGTTTGCAATTTGGGTGACAGTTTATCTGACGCAGGCGATGTCAGAAACTTCAGATCTGAGATGAATAATTTGCCAGGAACAAGCCCAGATTCCCTGCTTTTAAATACATGAAGGTTTATCTGCACGTTGAAAGGTGGCTCAGCGGTCATTAACTTCCAACTGGGACTATGTAAATCAGGATCCAGCGTGAGCCACTTCAGGCCATGGTGGCTTAGCAGATGATATTTAGGGGGAAAAAACATCCTCTTTTTTTCTTTTTTTATTAATAATTCATAAACTGATAGACAAGGATGTTTGGGGTTTAGCAGCTTTAAAAAATCACAATGGCTTTCTTTAAAAAAAAAAAAAAAGCAATCATTCTCCTTTTACATGAAAATTAGCTGCGCTGCATCTTGCTGTTTAACTGATTTATTCTCCCCCACCGTCACATGACCAGAATGCTAAACGGGAAATGATTATTAGCCCTTGTCCTTTCAAGAAGGCTTGTTATTGGGGCTTTATTAAATGGCAGACTTATGTTTCCGCTTAAAGGGAAAGGTATACAGTGTGCGGGGAAGGGTAGCAAAAATAGAAAAACAAATTTTTGTCTAAAAGAATCAAGAAATCTGCTATTTCTCCCACTAATGATGCTAGAATGGACCTCAGGTATTGGACTCAAGAAACAGGCCTGGATAATAAGCACTGTGTCCTCTGTGCATGGGTGGGGCTGCTATCTGTGGGATGCTTTAGATTCCTGTGCATTGTAGTCTGTGGCTTCACTCAGCATTTATAGGTCACACACTGCTCTACACGCAGAACTGAAAATGAACAGAGTTAGGAATTGTCACCTTTCAAATTTTCTCTCTACAAGATGTCAACCGAATCCACCCTCTTAATTATAATAGGTCTCCAGGACCAATGTGTGTTCTCAGATGGAGAAAAGAGGACAGAAGAGACGAGCAAGTTTGAAATAGGCCCTGCTCCCCCCAGAGTCAATCAGGTGATGCTGTTGTCACAGTTCAAATGAAAATGGCCCTATAGGCTTGTGGAGACTGGCACCGTTAGAAGGTATAGCCTTGCTGGAGTAGATGTGACTTTGTTGAAGGAATGTGTGTCACTGGAGGGTGGGCTTTGAGGTCTCATATGCTTAAGCCAGGCCCAGTTGGGTAATTCTCTTCCTGCTGCCTGCTTATCTGGGTGTAGAAGTCTCAGCTCCTTCTCAAGCACCATGTCTGCTTGCATGCTGCCTTGCTTCCTGTCATGATGATAACACACTAAACCTTTGAACTGTAAGCTAGCCCTAATTAAATGTTTTCCTTTACCAGAGTTGCCTTGGTCATAGTGTGTCTTCACAGCAATAAAACCCTAACTAAGACAGCTGTCTACAGGAGATCAGGGGAATTCAGGAGTCCCAGTGGCATATGGAGACCGGAGCAGCTGGCAGGTGGGATGCACAGCCCAAGGCTTGGTCAGGCCTCGATGCCCAAGATGGGTATGGCTCTTTCAAAGGAAAGCCTGGTTTACTTTGCAAGGAGCTTCTTGACAATCACCAACTTTAAAGTCATTCTCGCTGGTTCCACATCCTCATGCCACTTGAGCTCACCATGTTAATTCCCACTAAGATTTGAATGGCGTTTGTTCACTTCAAAAATTCAAACTGAAAATGACTTGCCTTTAGAATGGTGTCAGAACAAAAGCACAGGCTCCCACACACAACAATTACAGACCACTAATGGTAAAAAGCAGAGAAAAGCAATTTAATCAATGTGAAGAGGAACAGGATGACCCAGTGACCCAAGTCTGTCTTGGAGGCACTGACAAGAGCTTTCCACGTAGGGTAGAAATTGGTCTTGGAGTCTTGCTCAAGGTGTGACCCAACGGAACCTTTCCTAGGTTCAGATTCAGCATTCACTATCACAATCTGCAATTGCCTCAAAGTTTAAGAATAAAAATAGAGTCCTAGACAAAATGCTTTCAGTATTTCTGATTGAAAACTGTAAAGTAGAAGAGGAATAAGCTTCTCCAAGTTTAGGGTAGGAAAGACAGCTGTTGGGGCTAGTTTTTATGTCAACTTGACACAAGCTAGAGTCCTATGAGAGGAGGAAACCTCTGTTGAGAAAATGCCTGCATAAGATCAGGCTGCAGCCAACCCGGTAGGGCATTTTCTTACTTTTTGTTTGAAATGGGAGAGCTCAGAAAAGTGTGGGTGGTACCAGCCCTAGGCTGGTGGTCCTGGGTTTTATAAGATAGCAGCAGGCTGCGCAAGTCATAGGGATCAAGCAAAAAAAAAAAAATCGCACTTATCCATGATCTCTCCATCAGGTCTGCCTCCAGGTTCCAACCTTGGTTGAGTTCTTGCCCTGACCTCCTTGTGGAAGTGCAAGGAAAGCAAACCTTTTCTCTTCCAAGTTGCTTTTGGCCATGGTGTCTATTCACAACACTAGCAACCCTATAACAGGGGAAGATGTGCTGCCACACAAGGCTGCCCAGAAAGAAGGTTCTAGAAGCTCCAACATGGTCTACACATAGCTTTGAAAGTTACTCCAGAGACAGAGGAATAGCAACAACCATGCCAGAGAGTTGTCAGGGGAAGGGATGTGGAAGGACATGCAAGGGAGACTTTATGAGTCAAACTGGCAAGTGGTGCACACCATGAATAAACTCGCTAAGTAAACAAAATAGTGGTTCATCGATGTGAAGACAAGACTAGTTTATTTCAAACTCTTTCTTTTTTTCTTGCTGTTTCTCATGAAAAATTCAAAGTAACCTTTTATGAAAACATTGAAAATTATATTTCTAGACTCTTTAAAAAAACAAAATGAAAGATGACACTTCATTTACTACTTCCAAAAACAGCCAACACAGCTTTGAATCTTTTTCTGCTCAGATCATTTTGGCTTCAACTTTTCACTATTTTTTGTTTTGCTTAGCTACATGTCTAACTAAAAAGCCAGAGAGTGGGTACACGAGATGAAGTGGGGAATGAAGAATGAGACTAATAATCTCTGTCACATCCTTTTCCTTGAAATGACTGGTCCTTCTTATAATTTTAAGACAATCCCAACATATCCTAGATGACTCATTGGGACCAACTGATGTCTAAATATAAAGAAAGATACATTGCAAAGAGCTCTAATCGCTTATTTGCTGGGACATATCAGGGCACCTTGTTTAGGGGTAGACATCTACAGAGTAGACAAAAACACAACTTTTAATGCCAGCCATTTCACAGTATGTGTTTAGAATTCCCATAGCTTTGAGGGCTGTGTCTAAAATTAGGGAAACATTGCCTACTCTAGTTTCATCCATTCTAGCTGTTCAGTTTTTACACTAGAGATAACCACAGATTGCTTTTTTATCTTAGCACACAACAGTGGGACATGCCTGTCCTGTCTTAAGACCTTATCACAGACCCCAAGCAACATTCTGGAAGGAAACAACTGACTCCTCCCAGTGTTTCTCTACATCTGGTTCATCCCTACTTCTGTTCCAAACTGGCTATTCTAATATTTTGGAGAATGAGCTGCTATCTCCTGTTGGCTTCTCTCTGACCCAAAGTTTGCACTGGCCTATATATCTATAGATCAGATCCAATTCATCTTGTTTCTTATGGAATTCTTCCTTAACCTTTTTCACATATATAGTTTTTGTTAATAAATAGATGCCTTTTACTCTCTAGGTAGAGTAGCCATTCTACTTATCACACAATTATATGGCTTCTTCAACTCTAATCTCTTTGAGAATGCCCCTCTCACGCTCACTTTGTCTTGCTTTTTCCCATCCCATCACAAATAAATCCAGCACTGATCTTTTATATTTTGTGTTTTTGTTGTTGTTTGTTTGTTTTGCTTTTTTGATACAGGGTTTCTCTGTGTAAGTTTTAGCTGTCCTGGAACTAGCTCTTGTAGACCAGGCTGGCCTCAAACTCACAGAGATCTGCCTACTTCTACCTCCCGAGTGCTGGGATTAAAGGCCTGTGCTACCATTGCCCTGCCAGATCTTCTATTAATAATATTAGAAAGTCTGTCTACTTGTCTTTGCTATCATTAGTTACTTTTCTAGTTTTACATCTGCCTTCAGATTCCTGTCTGGGATATTCACACTTAGAATCACCAACTAGAGTGCTTTGGTTCTACTGAGATTCCTGACACTCTTTCCCATCAAGATGGTCTGTAACTAACTTGGAACATGTACCATTTAGACATGATATTCTGGTCAGCTAGCTTTTGCTGGTTGATGCTCTAGACAAGTCCCAGCCTACTCAACAAATAACAATCACCCAGTTCCTCACATTCTGTGCTGACTGCAGTTCCACTTCCTGCCCTCTTTATTTGGGAATAAAGTCTGAAAAAAAAAAACCACTATTAAGACATGTCAATCTCAAAGCCAAGGAAAACAAGAGGTGGCACAGCCAGTGACAGTCCTTAGTGTCTGCCCTCAGAAATGTCACATGTCACTTCCACTCACATACCATTGGCAAAAACAAGTCACAATGCCAAGTCACACACCAATGGAGCAGAAATTATAATCCTTCCACAAAGACAAGTCTGTAGAAAAGAGCTTATACCTTTCAACAGAAATAAAACCTACCAGGAACTTTTACAAAATGTCTCTGAGGGTTTCCTGCACTGCTCGGAATAGCTACTTAGTACTAGGGATGTCCTCACACACTCCAAATGACACACCTCTTTTGGTCTCTGTGGATTAGGTAACTGGTTTTTCTTCATCTAATATTATACATATCTGAGTCCTCAGCTGAAAGTATTTAGTTTCCAAATAGTTATTTCTATCCTGCTGATAAAGCTGCTTCCAAACCTGACCCATAAAAAGGAGAACAATGGACTAAAGAGGAGCTTGGAAGGGCCCCAAGCATGGAACATAAGTTCAGGGATTCCACCACACTTTAGCCCAGATCTCTGTACACGACCCAAAAAAGAAAAAAAGGGAGGCTTACACCACCTTGCTAACCTACAGCCTAGAGACTTTTTAAGCCCTGCAGGGTTGCCCTGTGAGAATCCAGTCTCATTGCAAACTTTTTATGGGCTTTGATTTGCAAGGCCAGTCAAGAGACCATTTGATTTCTCTCTGCTCAGTATCATAATCAAAATGTGGGCATACTGCCATCAAGTACATGATGGTGAACAAGCCACAGCCACCAGACAAATAAATCTGGTTTTATCATCATCATGATTAACAGCGTCAGACATAATGTCGCAGGTTTTTCAAACTCTATGCTTCTTGCTATTTAAAAAAGAATAGATATTAAAATAGCTAGTGCTAACATTATTGACATTAGTATATTACCTTTCATGGAAAATATTTGAGCCAAATCTAAATAAACACAGATACCAACTTGATCCTAAGTAGTGATATTTACATTTTTTTGTCATATGACACACTTAAAAGAATGTTTAACTACTTCTCTTACTGTATTAGAATTAAAAGAAAAACTGGTTTAGGCTTGTCCTGTCTGCAACACTGTCAAGAACTTCAACACATGTTGAAGTTTTTGAGACAGTGATCACTCAGTCACTAAAGTAACTCTGAGAAGAGCTCAGACTATTTGTAATTCTCTTATCACCACTCCTCCTACATACATTCTTGACAGATATTAACCAATCCCCACATTTTTCTTCTTTGCAACCTGAACTACCTAATGAATCCTAATGAATCCTGCTCCACACAATGTTCTGGGCTGCAAAAGGAGGGTGCATGATAAAGGTGGAGCCTATTTAACATCTTGGGAACAGTGCTGAATGGGAAGCTTTTGATTCCTAGGACATTTGCTAGTTATTAAACACATCCTCACCTAGAGCCCAAGAGGCTTCCTTTGGCTATTAGTCCAACATTTCCCACTAATATAGTCTGGCACTATATGTTAATATAGGAACTTTGATTTAATGAAGGAATTTCTCTTCCACTCTTCTCTCCTTAATACTTAGAAGTTGTACCCACAGTTTGATTGTGAATCCTTAAACCTACTTCAACAGTGGGAACACCTGTAGCCCACCACACATGAATGCCTTTTCAAGCATCATAATTATTAAATGAATGGAGCATTAAATAAGCAATTGCCATTCAGTGGCATGGGAAAGTTGAAAGGTTGTTGTAACAAGGTATCACAAACCTGGGAGGCTCCTGAGGGCAAAGTTGGGTGTGACAGGGTCACACAGCTCTAGAGCCTGAAGCAGGAGAGACTTTTTCAAGGACATCCTAGTTCTCAGTGTTCCTTGCGGCTGTGGCACTTCCATCTCTGTCACCTCCATCACTGGGCGTTTCCCTTCTCATGTCTGAATCTCAGTCTCCTGTCTTCTAATAAGGAAATTAGGCACATTGGATCAGTATTCATACTAATAAACTCATCCTAATTTGGTTATAGGCGTCAAGGATCAAGACTTCTGTCTATGTGGCCGGCGGGGCACAATTGAACCCACTGCTGAGTAACACCAGTTCAGAAGTGCTACAAATTGCCCAGTTTAACAGATTTGAGTTGATGACTAGCTGTGGCGCCTAGCTCAGATAGTTCACCCCCTTGCATAGGTAACATATTCAAACGTTTGTTTCAAAATATCCCATGTGACAACAGGTTTATGGATATTTTTCCCATAAGCAAGCCTCATTTGATGGGAGCACATTTGCTTGTGGCTATAACATATGCCCAAGTTATCAGCCATGTAGAATCAAAAAATTAAATAACTAGCAAAATCGTTGGTTATGTTACTACATCTTTTTTGAAAATACGGCATATATTTTATAGAATTAGTGAAATAAGTGATGGAAATATCAGAGACATCTTTGGATTCTGAGTGGTGAAGCTTTCACTTTCTCGTTGTTCTCAGCAGTGTCAACATTTCCAAGCTGACACTGACCACTTCAGTGTCCTGAATCCCAGTCACTGTGCCACCCATATTAGCTATTAGTCAACCCTAGGATCCATTAGCAGCTCAAAATTCTCTGTACTCCTTGATTGTTCTTGCTCTTATATTTAAAGAAATAACCTTATCTCATTTATCTTCATCTACTTGGCTGCCATAAAAAAAAAATACTGGGTGACTTAATGAGCAAAAGTTAGTTTCTTGCAAGTGTGGAGGCTGGGGAGTTCAAATAAGAGGCACCTGCCAATTCTGTTTCTAAGACGTGGTCTCTTCCTGACTTGCAGGTGGCCACCCTCTGGTTGCCCTCACATGATGCAGAAATAACTCTGGCCTTCCTTCTCCTTTTGGGTACAAGTTCTATCTGATAAGAGACCCCTCCTCAATGGATAAGCATAATAACCTCCTTATAGATCCCATTTCCAAACACAGTCAGTCACACTGAGGGCCAGTGGATTAATATTTAAATTTGGAGTGTAGGACACATAGTTCAGTCCATAATGCCATATTTCTGTTTAATAATAAATCTATAGTCCTGTATCTAATATCTTCTCCATTCTCCATATTGAGCACAAATCCTATGCTAAATTCAACCAACTATTCCTGGTCAGGGTCTCCAATGTATTAAGACTCCTACAATGACTTTTCAATTCATCAGTTCCAAAATTCCCAGGAAACAAATTTGTCAGCATAGATGCCAAGGTTTCTCTGATCAGGCAGAGTTGAGACTTATACACATAGCACAGTGTAACTTGAAGTCAGTTCACTGCCTTCAAGCTCAAGGCCTACTGTCAGGATGAAACAAAATGAAAATTTGGAAGGCACATCACACAGTCCCAAATGATGAGCTTGTTCTGTGAGCTTCAAAATTTCCAGTTGGGATCACACAGAAGCATGATGAGGCTTTCAAATGTTGGCTTCAGTGACATCATCTTGCTCATATTGGCTATTCCTCACAGCCATCAGGCCTTTTATGTGCTTACACCCACTCTCTCCAGAGGTTCAGTGTACCACTTAAGTCTTCCCTTTCTAACCAATACGTAGACTTCTCCTGCCTGTCAATATTTAACTCCACTGTGGTCTGTTCTCTAGAAGCTAGGCCAAGTTGCTCACATATTTACAAGCCCTAACTCCCCATTGTACTTCAGTTGCTATAGTTTTCTCATTAACCTCAAATCATGGCTCTGATAATGACAATATGGGCCACGGTGAAGGAGCATTATCTATCTTAGACATTTTGTACCCTCTTAGCATGACAGCCAACGTGTTCATTTTTGTAGTTCAAGGTACTGTGAACATCTCTAAAATAGCAAAACCCACAGCTACTTACTCAAAGCAAAGCAAAATGCTTGTGTAACATGAGGATGATAAAGGTTCCAACTCAGGTGAGCTGGGATCAGTGAGGAACAGGTATTCAAATTGGAATTCGTCTTTCGAAATCGGTCAGCACATTATGGCAGACACAAAACAAGGTTTGCAATGCGATGGGCACAGTGTCATTTTATAAACAAGAAAATCTCCCTAAAGTCCTTACCCAAAATAAGAAAGAAGGCAGGGATATACACTATTACTCTGTGTTAGAAACCCGCACTTGAGAAAGATAATCTTTATAGGGATGTATTATCTTCCAGGTGTTATTCTAAGCATTTTATGTTCAATAACTCATTTAACAACCCTGTGGAGTGTGTACCAGCATGAGCTTTATTTCACAGATTCTAACACAGAGATATCTGGCTGTCAAGTATGGAACGCAGATCACGTGCTGCCTTCTAGCAATCTGTAAGGTGAGTGTTATCTCCTCGTTTTGCAGGAGGTAATCGAACCTTATTAAAATTATGTAATTAGAGGCAATAAAGTTTCTCCAGGTTTGAACCCAGGTCTTTCTTACTCTAAAGTCTTCTCGCACTGCTTGCCACTGTCTGATACTCAGACGTCATGAGCTCTGTTGTTCAGAAGTGGCAGCTGACAACTGAATGGACTCCTGTCAACAGACACAAATGGATGGATGAGTTCAGGTGTCTTGGCAGATCTCCCCTGTGCATTACGGTTTCCGCAAGAAGAGCTATAAGACAGGGATAAAATGAAAGGACTTATGAGTACTAAAAGGCCATAAAATCTCCTCGGGTTTGGTTTCCAACAAATCAAACGCAGGGGAAGCCTTCCTGTGGTTTTCTGAGCACTGTAGAGGAGGTCTGAGTCTAAGTTTTTGTTATTTTTTTTCTCAATGCTCAGCACTTTGCAACACAAAGCCCAGGTCCTGATTTCAAAATGCTGCTAGTTTGTGTTTCCAAAGCTGGCCCAAGCCTCTGTTAAGAGCTCTTGCTTACATTCTGATAGTGAAGATTCTAAGAGCAACCTCCCCTGACATATGCAGAGAGAATGCTAACATCTCTACTTTATCTGGCATCACAGAAGGAGATTCTGACACTGAAGGGATATTTCGATACCAGTGTTACTGGCCTAATGTCCTATGGTCAATAACAGAAAAGGAAAAAGAGAATCTTTGGATTAGCGATATGAGCAGGTGAAGAAGTTTGGAGATAGGGACCTAGATCCATGGTTCTACTTGAGATATGCTTGGTTTTGCACTGCTCAGAGGCCAGAAATGCCAAAGGAGGCATGGTTTCTTGTTCTCTTCCTTTTTTTACACAACTGCCATGAGCCCCACTGCCTGGAAGCTGCACTTGAGAAAGTGACCAAAACTGAGAGGCACTGGACAAACACCCTGTAGGTGGGCCAACTCCCCATGCCTCATCCCAGTTTTTGTCACAAGCGGCATCAATCCCCTTAGACTAACTACTCTATGGTACCCCATCTTTTGGGACCTGCTCCCACTGTACAGGAGCTCTGCTTTTTGTTTTTTTGTTTGTTTCTGGTGAGCTCTCACCTGTGATTCTCTAATTAAAGTCCCTTTCTAAATTCAGTCTCCATCTGTGAAATTCATTCTTCGAGTTTACTAAACAAAGGACCTACAGACCTCTGTATTGGGGTTGCCCTAGCGGCTGTTGATTTTCCCAGTACCTTAGCTCTCCAGGCTTGCATACCTAAGGCAAAAAAACCTTGTCACCACCAAGAACACCCCCCCCATTTCCTTAGTCTAAAGGACATGTCCATTTGAACAACAGAAATATTCAGGTGAGTAGGACAGATAGGAAAACCACACAACCCTGAACACACTGACAATCTGGGTGAGGCTTTCACTCTACGAAGGAGAACTTTGCAAATGTTTTGATTCACTTGCTTCTTTAAGGAAAATATTTTCATAGAATTAAAGGTATTCTTAACACATAGTAGGGACTCAGTCAATTACTATTGAAAGGACACAGTAACACAGTTATGAAAAGGGATAATATCGTTGCGAAAATGAAAAGAAAAGACAATAAAATGCTTTAACATTCATGATTTTTCTTTATAAGTTGAGGAAAGCATCTTTTAAAATATTCATTTCCTTTCAGCACTGCTTTTGTTGCCTCTCTCCCCTTATGAATAATGCTAACGCGTTATGTAAAAACTACACATTGTTAAATATACTTCATTAAGGCTGTGACTGCAGAGTTCTTGGAGGTTTCCTTTTCCCCTAGATGAAAATGTTCATTAACTTTGGCTTTTCTGATTACTAGGAAATAAGAAAACAGTCGAGAATAGGGGACACGCATCAGTGTTCTGTCTTCCCTCTTCATGTTGAGCCCCAACAACACTGGCATTAGAAGCATCTTCAGTAACATTGTGTACTGTCTGTTGCATTTAGGCTGTTTATCCAAAGGAAACTGTAACTCCCAGGCTGAACTAAATCACACACCTACAAGTGGATAAGAACGGAGCAGAAATAGACTTCAGTACCATTGTACTTCAGAGGAAGAAGGACATTGCATGAGACACAGGTAGAAGGGACAGTAAAATTAAAATAGAAGCAACTGCTTTGGAGTGAAGGCAGAGAGTTGAGCACCCTAAGGACAGGCATGTTTTACCCACTCCAGGTTACCTGGGTGTCTTCTGCCAGTATGCTGGAACAGACCACAGTCAAGTTCATTGACTAGTGTCAGGAGAATTGAGAACCCAATTCACATTGAAGCATATGAATCAGTGTCTGAAAACAAATTAAGAAGGCCTCCAACTGGCCTGATTCAGACCACCTGAGCAGTGGCACTGAAGATATAGATTCCTCAGATTCAGGAGGGGTAACCAGAGTTGGGCAATGCCAGAGCCAAGAAACCCAGGAAGAAAATGCCTATAAGGATAAGGTGGCTCCATAGAGATATATACCTCTTGTTTTTTTATTTTTAAAACTTGGAGAAGCTAAGATTATTCCCAAACTGGTCATATTCATAGGCCAAAGGTTGTCAGGGCCACCCGGTTTGTAGAAAGGAAGCAAAGACCTAGGCCAGGTAGGAGGGTGTGGATAATGGGAATAACAGAAAATCCAGGGTTCATTCGAGATCAGTTTATTTGTTCATTTAAATTAGAAAACAAAATATGGGCTTCACTGTGGGATTTTTAAGAATATGTATAAACTTTGTTTTAGTGATTGTCCTCCCGCACTCTTCCCCATCACCCTCCCACCTCCAGTCTGTAGCCTGCCACTCTCAGCAGCTCCTTCCTGCTCTCCTTTTATATGTGTTCTTTACCCTCGCCCAGTCCCTCAAAACCTCCCTCCTTTCCTGGTTTCATGATTATTGTCCTATGCACACATGTACACATATACAAAAATTCCAATTTATCATCTGCCTATGAGAGAGAACATGAGGTATTTGTCTTTCTGAGTCTGGGTCATCTTACAGTATCATAATTTTCCAGATCCATGTATTTTCTTGAAAATGTCTTAATTTCATTTTCCTTTGTGGCTGAGTGTACCACATTTCATTAGCTATTCACCTGTATAGATATCTAGGTTGTTCTATTTCCTTGCTTCTATGAACAGTACAGTTCTACATGGGTTGTACAAGTGTCTCTGGGGAAGGACTTAGAATCCTTCAGATCTATGCCCAGGAGTAGACAGCTAGATTCTGCAGTAATTCTAATTTTAGTGATTGATTAGCTTCCATACCAAACCTGTCTTGGTTGCCCTCGTTTTACACTCCCACCAGTGAGTAAGTGCTTGTCTTTCCCCATGCCCTAACCAGCATTAGTTGTCATTTGTTTTCCTGCTAGGAGCCATCCTAAATAGACTAGAATGGAATCTTAATAATAGTTTTGATTTACATTTCTCTAATTGATAACGAGTTGAATTAAAAAAATATTTACTGACCATTTGTGGCTCTTCTTTTGGGAACTGTCTATTCAGATCATTAGTTTATTTATTGATTGGAAAATTTCAGTTTGGGGGTGGTTCTCTGTTTTCACTACTGGCACTTAATTTGATGTATGCCTTTTAGCTTCATGTCCTGATGTTTGTTGTTTCTTTGGGTTATCTCTGATGCTATTGGAGTTCTTTTCAGAAAGTTCTTGGCTGTGCCTGTATCTCAACGTATTTTCTTGCAGAATCTTCAGTTATTCAAGTTTTAAATTAAGATCTTTTATCCATTTTGAATTGATTTAAGTGCAATAAGAGAAATATGGATCTGTTCTCATTCCTCTGCATGTGAATACCCAATTTTGCCAGCACCATTTTCTGAGTAGACTCTTTT
>JAQHUG010000105.1:1041114-1056463 GCA_028555095.1 Dicrostonyx torquatus | reverse complement strand
TGACGATCAAGATATTCATCAATGTAACTATGGAGAAAAGTTAGATCAGGCACCCTCTCCTCTGCTTTGCTGTAATTAGACTATTGCTTACACGGAATGAAAACTGTCTACTTAGAAATGAAGTTTAGTCATTTTTTTCAGGTTTCCTTATTAGCTTGCTAGAATTCTTGATGCTGTCTGTGAAACAGGACAGGGAATTCAGATAATCTTGCAAAGGAGGACAGTCTCACTCCAAATGTGCCACTCAGCGTATGTGCCCAGTCCCAGAGTAAAGTGTTCTCTGCTGTTTGAAAAAGAGCAGTGACACTGGCCTCACCTCCAGGCATGCTGCACCGTCTAATCCAGCATCACCCATAAAGAATCCTCAGAGAAAGCCAGGCTATAAATACAAGTTACCACGCTCATGCCATTCACCTTCCTGTTTTGATTTAGCTACTTGCTGCCCCTTAACTCAAAGCCGTGGCATTTTTTCACTATATATTCCTCATCATTCTAAAGGAGCCGTGCTCCTGTGCTTCTCCACCTCTTGGGGTCTGTGCTGAGAATTTCATTCGGTCTCCTGCTGGTCGTCAGAAATCCTGGGAAGGATGTCACTCACTTCTTATGCACTTTTATCAAGAAGTGTCTGGGACCTTACAAAAAACTTGATCTTTTTAATTATTCTCTGGAACTTTCAACTTTAGTGAGCTCTAGTCAGATTAGAACTAAGGCAAGGGAGGTTGTCAGTTGCTAAGCCCTCTCCTACCTGCACAGTGCTCTCTTTCAGGCCATATTGGTTAAAGGTGTTTGATAGGACATTATGACACAGACAGTCTCTTTCTAAACCAAACACAGATTTCTAACTTTTTAAAGTCCCAGTGTGGTCCGTGTCCAAAAAATTGTCATTTCAAACTCAAATGATGTTTATCATATTATGAAGCAAGACGTATGTTACCAGCTGTTTTCTTCTTCCCAGTAGGATTTCCATCTTCAGAATGAAAGTGATACAATCCTACAGGACAGTTAAGCCTGCGAATTCACCACCCAACTCCCTTTACCGGCAAATGAAATGCATTGTTTTCTCACTTACTACAAAACAGGGATGAATGTTATTAATAGTTGATGATGCGTTTTGAATCTTAATGAAGTTTCTCAAGGTTGGACTGAGAATTAATCTTTCTGATGCTTTTGATGCTGACAGCAAATATTGCCATATGTCATAAACCATGGCTAAATTCGATAAACGGACAGAATGTGCTTTACTAGGAAGAGGAAGACATCAGTCATTTCCAGTGTATCCTAGGACACATAAAAACTGTATGTTAATTTTCAAATTTCCTAATTTTAAAAGTATTTTTTTAAAAAAACTACACCAGTTTAGAAGTAAAATCCAAATTCATGAAAAATGGGAAAGGGCACTACAAATGTCATTTCTGAAACATTTTAATCAGGGGACAATGAATAGAATCTAATTTTAGGGGGACAAGTAGGTAAGTGAGTTCCAGGAGTTTGAAGTGTATTCAAGATATGTCATTGCTTCTCTGATTTTGGTTTGCATTTTTATTTTGTTTCGGTTTTTTTTTCTTTTGAGACAAGATCTCGTATGGTTCTAAGCTGTCTTCAAGCTCATGAAAGTTGAGGCTTGCCTTGAACTCACTTTCCTTCTTGCAGCCTCTCCCCCAAGTGCTGGGATAACTGCCATGCATCAACACAGGTGGCCCAAAATGCATAACTCTTTAGGAAAACAAACAAGGCAAAATGCTAAGAGTTATAGGCGGCAAATACACGGATATCCATTCTATTACTTTTATTCTTTGCTATATGTTTGAAATAAAATTATAGCTTTCTAATCATAATACTCTCTACAATGCTTGCAATTTTGGGAAAGAATAGAATCAGACATGCAAAAGTGGATTCCACCTCAACGAACTCTCAGGACTTTGGTCCAAGGGCTGGCAAGCCCTCATTGATAGCAGCATGTTACAGGTGAAGGCTGGCTGAACATAGAAACAGAGACCCACTCATAAACTAATTCTATGTTCTTTACAACTAAAAGCAGAGATTTATAGATGTCCTTGTGACTCTTCGCATTATGGGCCCACAAATCTATCTTACTGTGTTACTTCTCTTAAAAGTATATATTGTTTTCATAACTTGATGCATGTGTAGTTTATGAAAATAAGCATACAGGAATAAAAGTCAAAACACACTGAAAATGCCACCCGACACAGAGGCAGTGGCACACATCTTTTTAACCACACAGTGTAATAAATGGGTATTATAACAGGAAAAGATAATAAAGAGCACTAAACATAGTCTCTTTTTAAAAAATTTAGGTTCTTCTCTCATACAACACACCTCCACTCATCCCAGCTCCCCTCTACCCTTGGTCCACATGCCCTCCATCTCCTTTAGAAAACAGAAGAGCTCCAAGAGACAACAACCAAACCCCAAAAAACAAAATACAATAAGATAAGGAAAAAGCCCTCCCACAGAAGCTGGACAAGGCAACTCAACAAGAGTCCCAAAAGCAGGCAAAAGAGCCAATACACATTCACTCCCTCATTTAGGAGTCCCACAAAAACACAAGATAACAGCCACAACGTATTCAGAGAAGACCTTGTTAAGATTCCTGCAAACGCCTGCTTGCATCTTCAGCATGCTTGCGTCTTCAGCCTCTGTGAGCACCTGTGAGCCGGTGTGAGCCCGGGTGGGCCCCTGTGAGCCCAGGTGAGCCTGTGTGAGCCCTGCCTAGTTGATTCTGTGGGCTGTGTTCTCTTGGTGTCCCCCAGCCTTTCTGACTCCAATCTTTCTTCCTCCTCTTCCGAGGGATTCCATGAGCTCTGAAAAGAGACTCTCTCTCCCCCTAATTTCCACCTGTGGTTTCTGCCTCTGCTCCCATCTTCTGCTGGAAGAAACCAATCAGATGACTGCTGGACATGGAGAGGACCCATGAGTTGTAGACAGGGACTAAAAACTCAGAGACAGGTAATGGGGTCCAACCTGAAGGCAGAAAAGCAAAACAGCCAGCTAGTGGCTCTTACCTCTACCTCAGTAGAAATGATTATCCTGCCTCCAGGAACCTCAGGATGAGATTGTGCCTGGGAGCTGTCTCCTCCCATTTTATATTCCTCTCTAGTGCTGGGATTAAAGGCACGCACCACTACTGCCCAGTTTCTATAGTAGCAAACTAGTGTGGCTACTGGGATGAAAGGTGTGTGTCCCCACTGCCTGGTCTATAAGGCTGGCTAGTGTGACTGTTTTACTCCGAATTTCAAGCAAGCTTTATTTGTTAAAATACAAATGAAATATCACTACAATAAGTATAGAAGATTATCATTAGAGATCATTTCATTGATTTTTTTTCAGACCTGTTGTATTTGGTTTTACCCTAGGTCTCTGAGGTATCTCTGTTTCCTGAACAGCTGAGCAGTATTAGGCAGCCGAACCACAAGGTCCGCACCCTCATTGCCCCAGCACATCCTGCAGTCCAGACAGATTGTAGCTCCAAGTAGCCTGCAGATTACCTTCCTGCACCACAGAGATGAGAATATAAGGCTGAAGACTCTGTGACCAGCTTGGCTTCACACCCAATGAGCTGTGACAATGTTGTTCTCAGCAGTGACCCCCCCACACCCCGCTGTCAGTTTGAGGAGAGGAGCCCTCTATTGTAGCATCCACCTGGATTGTTTGAGAATCTCCACAGGATCCTCTAGCCAATACTCAGCCAAATGCAACCACTCCCACCACTGGCAGCCTTGTCTGGATACAAGANGCAGGACAACCAGACAGGAAGTAGAGGTGGTGCAATGAGAACAGGAGAATTCTAGGAAGGAGGAAGCTCATTTCTCCCCAGTTCTGTCCCAAACACTGAAGAAGGAAGATGTGATTGCCCTGCTGAAAAAGGTATGAGCCATGCGGCAAACATAGATAAGAATAATGGGTTATTATAAGTTATAAGAGTTAGTAAAAAGCCTGAGCTAATGGGCCAATCAGTTTATCACTAATGTAGACTTCTGTGTGATTCTTGGGACCTAACGACTGTGGGAACCAGCCGGACAGAAAGCTCAGTCAACAGGTTTCCACACTTCTCCAGATGCTCCCTCCCTCCATGACACCTCCCCTACCCATAGGATCCTGCTCTTGCTCTCTCTCTCATCCCATACCCTGAGTCCACAAGCAAAATCGCCTTTCCAGGGAGCTCTATGTATTTCCACTAGAGCTGTTTTTACCTAACCTCTCTGGTTCTATGGATTGTAGTTTGGTTATCATTTACTTAATGACTAATGTCTACTTATAAGTGAATACATACCACACTTGTCTTTCTGGGTCTGGGTTAGCTCTCTTTAGATGCTTTTTTTTCTAGTTCCATACTAGAAAAAAAAATTGCTTGCTAATTTTATGATGTCATTTTTTTAACATTTGATTAATACTCCACTGCGTAAATATACCACATTTTTTAAACCATCTTTCAGCTGAGAGACATATAAATTGTTTCCAGTTTCTTTCTATTAATAATAAACTCACACTGAATGTAGATGAGCAAGTGTCCCTGTAGTAGAATGGAGTGTCCTTTGGGTACATGTCCAAAAGCAGTATAGCTGGGTTTTGAGGTACGTTGATTCCCAGTTCCCTGAGGCACCACCATATTAATTTCCATAGTGGCTATACAAGTTCATACTCCCACCAACAATAGAGGAGTGTTCCCCTTGCTCCACATCCATATTAGCATGAACTGCCACTGTGTTATTGATCTTAGCCATTCTGACTAATATAAGATAGAGTCTCAAAGTAGTTTTGATTTTAATTTCCCTGACAGCTAGTGATGTTGAACATTTCATTCAAGTGTTTCTCTGCCATTTGAGATTTCTCTGTTGATAATTCTCTATTTAGATTTGTACCACAATTTTTAAATTGATTTTTTTGTTTTCTGATATCTAATTTATTGAGTTTTTTATATATTTTGGATATTAGTCCTCTAGCAGATGTGGAATTGATAAAAATCTTTTTCTATACTGTGGGCTGCTGCTTACATATGATGTGGGATTCCCCTCTCTATGCTGTGAATATGTTCTAGTACCATTGGATAAAAAAAGAAGCTATTTCAGCTAATGGCTTAGCAGAGTAAAGCCAGGCAGTTAATCAGAACAAAGATAGAGAGAAAAATAGGTAGAATCAAAGAGATGCTATGTAGCTGCCTAAGGAGAAAGATGTCAGCCACAAGCCAGAACCTTACCAATAGGCCACAGTCTTGTGGCAATACACAGAATAATAGAAACGGGTTAATTTAAGATGCAAGAGTTAGCTAGAGATATGCCTCAGCTATTGGCCAAATAATGCTGTAGTTAATATAGTTTCTGTGCAATTATTCAGGTCTGGGCAGCCAGGAAACAAACAAGCAGTCTCCACCTACATATATATACTATCACTTTTATGTACTATCTCTCATATATACTAGCAAATAATGACACTTTGACTTCTTCCTTTCCAGTTTGTTTCCCCTGATCTCCTTCAGTTGTCTTACTGCTCTAGCTAAAAGTTCAAGTACTATATTGAATAGATATGGAAAGAGTGAACGAATTTTTCTTATTCTTAATTTTAATAGAATTGATTTGAATTTCTCTTCATCTAAGTTTGATGTTGGCAATAGACTTGCTTTTTATTGTTTTTAGGTATGTTCCTGCATCCCTAATCTCTCCAGGACTTTTCTCATGAAGGGGAATTGGATTTTTGTCAAGGACCTTTTCTGCATCTAATGAAATAATCATGTGGTTTTTTTTCTTTCATTTTGTTTATGTGGAAAATTAATTTTATTGAGCTTCATATAGTGAAACATCATATCTCTGGGATGAAGCCTACTTGATCATGGTGGATAATCTTTTTGATATGTTCTTAGATTCAGTTTGCAAGTGTTCTATCGAGTATTTTTGCATATATGTTAATAATGGAAATTGCTCTACAATCCTCTTTATTTGTTGAGTCTTTATGTGGTTTTATGTCCTGATAACTGTATAAACAAATGAATTGGACAATATTCTTTCTTTTTCTATTTTGTGGAATAATTTAAGGAGTATTGACAATAACTCTTCTTTGAAAACCTGGTAGAATTCTTCGCTAAAACCATCTGGTCCTGGATTTTTTTCATTTGGGAGAATTTTAATGACTGCTTCTGTTCACTAAGAGTTATAGGTCAGGTTTTCTTTGCTTTATAAACATAAACATAAAGCAAATAAAATCAGCCTACAAACCACAATCCAGAGAACTTAGACAACAATGAGGACACTAAGAGAGACTTATATAGATCTAATCTACATGAGAAGTAGAAAATAGAAAAAGACAAGATCTCCTGAGTAAATTGGGAGCATGGGGATCCTGGGGCAGGGTTTAAGGGGGAGGGGAGCAGAGAAAAATGTAGAGCTCAATAAAAAAAAGAAAAAAAGCATTATAGGTCAATTTAAATTGTTTATTTGGTCCTGATTTAATGTTGGTAATTTGTACCTATTTAAAAATTTTACCTTTTAGCCGGGCAGTGGTGGCACATGCCTTTAATCCCAGCACTCAGGAGGCAGAGGCAGGAGGATCTTTGTGAGTTTGAGACCAGCCTAGTCTACAAGAGCTAGTTCCAGGACAGGCACCAAAGCTACAGAGAAACCCTGTCTCAAAAAACAAAAAAAAACAAAATAAATAAACAAAATAAAAATTTTACCTATTTTTTTTAAGATTTTCCAATTTGGAGGAGTACAGATTTTTAATGGATGTCCTTGGATTTTGTTCATTTGTGTTATTATGTCTACTTTTTGTTTCTGACTTTTGTAAATTTGAATATTCTCTGTGTATTTTAGTTAGTTTTGAAAGGGTTTTTCTTTCTTTTTTCATTTTCTTGAAGAATTAACTCTTATATTCAACAATTGTATTGTTTTCTTTGTATCTGTATTATTGATTTCAGCCTTTAATTTGATTATTTCTTACTATCTACTCTTTTTGGGTGTGCTTACTTCTTTTGGTTGTAGAGATTTCAGGTGTGCTGGTAAGCTGCTAGAATGAGATCTCTCCAGTTCTTTTGTGTAGGCACTTAGTGCTATAAATTTCTATTCTTAGCATTGCTTTTATTGTATCCCATTAATTTGGGTATGCTGTGCATTCATTTCATTGAATTCTAGAAAGTCTTTAATTTCTTTATTTCTGTCTTGACCTGTTTTTCATTCAGTAGAGAGCTGTTCAATTTCTATGAATTTTTAAGCTTTCTATTATGTCTGTTGCTGTTGATACCCAGTTTTAATCTGTGGTGGTCAGATAGATTTCAAGGAGTTTTTTCAATAGTTGTGTATCTATTGAGACTTGCTTTGTGACCAAGTATACAGTCAATTTTGGAGAAGGTTCCATGAGATGCTAGAAGAAAGTATATTATTTTATTTGGGGGTGAAATTTTCTGTATATATATATATATATCTGTTAGGTCTATTTGGTTTATAACATCTATTAGCTCTAGTATTCTCCGCTTAGTTTTTGTCTGGATGACCTGTCCATTGGTAAGAGCTGGGTATTGAAGTCTCCCAATATCTGTGTGTATAGGTCAGTATGTGATTTAAACTTTAGCATTATTTCTTTTATAAATTTGGGCGCCTCTGCATTTGGGTCATAGATGTCAAGAATTGAAATGTTACAGTGGTTGATTTTTCATTTGAATGTGTCTGGAGTTTCCTTCCCCATCTCTTTTGATTAGTTGTGGTTTGAAGTCTATTTTGCTAGATAATAAAATGACTATGCCAGCTTGTTCTTAAGTCTATTTGCTTGGAAAAATCTTTTTTCTACTCTTTACTCTGATGTAATGTCTATTTTTGATATTGAGGTATGCTTATTATGTGCAGCAGAAGGATGGATTCTGTTTTCACATTCAATCTGATAGTCTGTGTCTTTTTATTGGGGAATTGAGACAATTGATATTAAAAAATATAAATGACCAGTTGTTGTTGATTCATATTATTTTGGTGGTGATAGCAGTGGTAGTGTGTGTATGTGTGCATCTCTGTGTGTGTGTGTGTTTCCATTCTTTAGGTTTTGCTGGTCTGAAATTATTATTTATTTCCTGTATTTTCGTAAGTGGAGTTAGTTTCCTTAGGTTGGAGTTCTTTTTCTAGCACCTCTTTACTCAGGCAGGATTTGTAGATAGATGTATACATTTGACTTTATTGTGGAATATCTTATTTTCTCCATCTATGGTAATTGAAAGTTTTGCCACATATAGTAATTTGGGATAACAGCTGTGGTGTCTTTTTTGTTTGTTTGTTTGTTTGTTTTGGTTTTTCGAGACAAGGTTTCTCTGTAGTTTTGGAGCCTTGTCCTGGAGCTAGCTCTTGTAGACCAGGCTGGTCTCGAACTCACAAAGATCCTCCTGCCTCTGCCTCCCGAGTGCTGGGATTAAAGGTGTGCGCCACCACCGCCCGGCCAGCTGTGGTGTCTTAGAGTCTGCAGCAATATGCCCAGGTCATTTTGACCTTTAGAAGCTCCCTAGAGAAGTCAGATATAATTTTAATAGGTCTACCTTTATATGTTTTTGTTTATCTTTTCCTTGTGGTTTTTAATATCCTTACTTTGTTCTGTATATGATATAGCAGATTTATTCACAACTACCAAAATTTAGAAGTAACAGAGATATCCCCAGTAGATGAATACAGAGACAAAAGACTAGCAACATAAAACAATGGAATATTGTTTAACATTTGCACTACGGACTCCAGTGCTCATAATTGCATCCTAGTGAGTGAAAGACAGCAGTCTGTAAGTCTGCATTCTGCATTTGATCCCAAATACATGAAAGTGTAGAAAGGCCACAACCACCAGAACCACCAAATGCACAATGGTCATCAGGGTTTAAAGGAGAAAAAGATAAATAGGCAAACACAAAGAGTTTTCAGGACAGTGGACCATTTCCATATGATATTGCAGTGACGAATATATTCTTCATTTTCCAAGATGCATACATGGGCAACGCTGTGAGCGAACTGGAAGTGCTGGGTTTAAGTAGTAACAGTGTGCAAGGGTAAGGAAACCGGTCATGACAAATGTGTTCTGCCCTGTGGTGCAGAGTTCTGAGAGGCAGGGGGTTAAGTGGAAAACCCCTGCTTTCTACAGTTTTGCTTTAAGCCAAAAACTGCTCCTAAAATGAAGTCTATCTACATTTCTTTAAAAAAAAAAGCAGACTGTAGAAAACAACTAAGAAATTAATATCACTGTCCTTTGTATTTGTCTGTTTACTGCCTATTATACAATAAATAATAGTTTAGTTTTTATAATTATTCCACAATTTCCTTCTCTGCTACCTAATTGTATCACAATCTCTAGTCTTGGTTGCCATATGATAAGTCTCCACTCTGATATAAATAACATCACTATGAAGTGTTTCAAAGAGGCTCATGGGTGTTGTATTCCTAGCAACCATGGGCTTATGTACTTGGAAGTATCTTCTTATGGCTTTTTTGTTAGCATGGCAGCATAACTGAACTTGACTTTCCTAGGTCACCAATAACTCTTTCTGAGGTCTGCAGCAGTTGATACTAGACAGTATTGGGTTGAAGCCAGTCTGATTGTCCTTACTTACGCATGATTTTTGCTCCCTGTGATTGCTTACTCAACCTTAATTTCATTGCTCCCTTCAAGAGTCATCCTAATATTTACTATGCAATACAAAATACTCAGGACACATAGAAATCTTTGGATGTTGATATGCAATTGCTTCTCAGTTTCATCTTTCTGAAACTTGTCCTGTTATCTATTTTCTTTGTACCCTGATGGATGGCATCTGTCTTAGTTAGGATTTCTATTGCTTTGATAAAACAACACAACCAAAAGCAACTTGGAGAAGAAAGGGTTTCCATATTGCAGTTCATTACAGAAGGCAGTTTGGGCAAAAACTCAAGGAAGGCAGAAACGTGGATGCAAGAACTGATGCAGGGACCATGAAGGAATGCTGTTTACTGACTTATTCTTCATGGTTTGTCCATCTTATTTTATAGCACTAAAGACCATGAGGCCAGGGTGACAGATCCCACAGTGATCTGGGACCTCCTACATAAATCCTCAATCAAGAAAATGTACCAGCGGCTTGCCCACAGGCCAGTCTAGGAATTCTCCTTGGAATTCACCAAGGTTATCTCAAGTTTCCCTAAAATGTACCTGTTTTCAGTTGTATCTGCTCTAACTCTTGCTATTTAGAGTATATTCATCCTCCATTACTATAAATAACCACTGTGGTTTTCATTTAAATTTTCAAGGCTCTGAAAACTCCTGTTACATTACATTAAACTTTATAAAAATCCATTTTTCAATTTTTATTATTATTATAATGAATTTATATCTTTATAAAATCCATCTATTATACATATACATATATATGTAAAGAGTTTTCTTATATTTCCTAGATGGCATCTTCTTCTAGTTCATTTATTTGTAGAAAATGTCTTTCTTTTCAGAAAAAAATAACTTAAAAGTATTAATAAGCTTTATTTAGCAAACCACACTCCCCCCACAAAAATAACTCAAAGTGCAAAGAAACACTTATGTTAAGATCTTACCAGTTCTTACAGTATCTGTATTATATCTCCTCAATTCTTAAAACTAACTCTTAAAAAGCTTAAATTTAACCTAAGAGATTTTAAGTGAAAATATAAATAGAATAAGCATGAAAAAATGTTTCCTTTTGAATGGGGATTTAGCACCTTTGAGTTCTCCAGAAAATACATGTCCCCATTGTGTTCACTATAGTGTGCTTGAAGATCCACTTAACATACTTAAATTACTTAACTCAGGTAACAGCACTCTCAAGTACACTACCAAAAATGCTAATTGGGAAAAGCAGAAGAAAATAGTTTTAGTTACTCACAGCTATGTGCTAGAAGAAAAGTTTGCATGAGAAACACTAAAGATGTAATATGGAAATCCAAATTTACAAACTCGTGAATAAAAGTGAGTGCCCCAGCTTCCTCTAGAGTCATAAACTGCTCTTGACTACTTACTGGCTGCCTGTGATTCTTTTTTAATTGAAATAACTCAGTTGTTCTTCTAATACTAACCATATCCATCCCAGCTGTTCTGATCACTGTAGCCAGCCTGTTCCCGCCACTATCGGCCTTTCCAAGTCAGTAGCCAATGTGGAATTTGCCATCCATGAAGAAGCAGTGGCAGCTATGTGGACAGTCAGGGCACACATTCAACACAGTTACATAGAACCCTTCCTGAATTCAACAATGGAGGCATGCAGCAGGGTTCATAGCAGCTGTGATGCAGGGCATAAGAGTATCAGTGGCCCTGTTCTGTTTGCATTTTAATTTGATGTTGTATTCATGTATTTCCTTTTAACTGTTTTCTGCTCTTATATATCCTGTATGTACCATTAGCAACCCTGTTCAGACTTCATCTACTTTAATATAAAGCATAAATTATCCCTAATATCTTCCTGATATCTTCTCTATGAGAATTTCAGAAAGAGAAGAGCTGGCCTTGAACCCTACTAGACTATCTATTTATGTCTCTCTATCCATTCAAAGACCATCTCACCCCCATAAGTCCTATGTCCTATTCCATCACAGCTGTCCAAAATATGACAAGTTCTTGTTGCCCCACTGCTACTTACACTTACAGAATTCTGCAATAGGGAAACATTTGTTTGACTTTGTTCCAAACTTATTCCTCAGTCTGTTCCTCTTCTTCTTCGAATGACTATGAAGTTCAAATAGTTGGCTAACATTCTTGTTGCATGTGGGTACTATGGACAGGGAAAACATTCAAGTAGGCAGACTATGATAAGGATGGGTTTCAAACAGTTTATTGAAGGCCTGAATGGGGAAAACCAAACACTAAGTAGAAGAGAATCCATTCTGTCCAGCTGCCTTTAAGCTGGGAAATCAGTTTTCCCTGCTTTGGACCTTAAACTGAAACATCTGCTCTTCCCTGAGTTTGCTGACTTTGGGGCTATGCCTGCCCAATGGCTTTCTTATCTTAGTTATAATTTCGATTGCTATGAAGAAACCCCATGACCACAGCAATTCTTATAAAGAAAAACATGGTGGATTACAGTTTCAGAGGTTTAGTCCATTATCATCATGGTGGAGAGCATGGCAGTGTGCAGGCAGGCATGGTGCTGGACTGTTGGAGCCCACAGACGTGGATTCATTCCACCTTGACCAAAGGTCAGAGAGTTCAGGCCTATTCTTGCTCCTTTAAGGTTATTAACAAGAGGTTTTGCCCAATGTATATTTTCTAACAGGATGTTTTGACCTGTGGTGTAGTTATTTATGCTTTGAGTATTTGAGAAGATGATCACTTTGTTCATTCCTTGCATTTTGGTAAAAAGTTCTTTTGTCTTCCCCTCCTCTTTGGATTAGGATATAGAAAGCCTGTGAAAAATAAACATGGGCAGATTCAGTATTCACTCCTAACTCTATTCTGTGTCTCTTCTCCTTTTGTGTCTCTGGATTTTTGTCTAACATTTCTAAACCACATGCCCCTACCAGGAATGTACAAACCTGCAGAGACTGAATCCCAACACTGTAGAATTCTACATTTAATCCAAAGGCAGCAGGAAGTAAGCTGAGACACTGGCTGTGACTTGAGCATATAGGGGACCTCAAAGCCCACACCCTCAGTGACACACTTCCTCCAACAAGGCCATACCCATTCCAACAAAACCATACTTTCTAACAGTGCCACTCCCTTTGAGGGCCATTTTCTTTCAGAATACCACACTGGATATCTAGAGCAGGCTATGCATTTGAGAACTTGTCAGCCTAGATCATCATGTAAGGCAATTCATTATGATGCTTGTAATTTCACAGCCAGTTAGTATTGTTACTTTGGAGCTCATAGCGAGACAGAACATCTGGGTGGTGAACATGTGACACAGCAAAACCATTCACCTCATGTTTAAGATGCAAAGAATGAAAGACAAAGAGAAGTCTGAGGTCTCACTGCTTCAATGGCACACACACACAAAAAGCAGAAGCTGTCCGAAAAGACTCTGCTTCCAAAAGTTTTCACCCACTGCCACTAATATCTCCTTGGGAAACAATCCTTTAACATGGAGACGTGTGCTTTGATGAGGGGCATGCCAGATTCAAATGTGACAATATTCCTTCCAAAAATCTCAAAATTTAATTATCTGTAAATAACACCTGTAACATAATCTACAATTCACATAATTCAATTACCCTAGAAATCTGAGGCTCAATTAGCACAGCCAAGTGCTTCCTTCATTTACTCCTCTGTTGAGAACTTGAACTTCATCTCAAAAAGGTTTGAACTGACTTCCCAGTTTAAACCTTATTCTCCCAAGGTCAGGATAGAAGCAAAATTTTGTTGTTAAAAACACGTGAACTTTGAAGGTGAGGATTTAAAATCTCAAGACCTGAAGCTAAGACTACCTTACTGTGTGGTTCTTGGCAGGGTAAATAGCCTGTGTGGTATGTATCTTAGTTACTGTTCTAATTCTATGTAGCAACAACATGACAAGGGCAACTTAAAAAAGAAAGTATTTAGTTGGGAGCTTATTTATTTTCAGAGGGTAAGTCCATGACCATCATGATGGGGAGCATGGCAGCAGGCAGGCAGGCAAGAAGCTGGAGCAGTAGCTGAGATCTTACACCTGATCCGGAAGCATGAACCCATGAGAAAGCAAGACGGAGCCTGAAACCTCAAAGCCCAGGCCCTGATGACACATCTTTTCTAATAAGGCCACAACTCCTAATCCTTTCTAAATAGCCTACTACTAGGAACCAAACATAAAAATATCTGGGCATATGGGGACCATTTTCATTCAAAACACTACAATATGCGTGCTTATTACTCTAGGATTTAATGATGTTGAATAGTGCAATATTTAATGAAAATGGTACTATGGCTGACAAAAAGGGAAATAAGAATTACTCCATCATTTTCATCTTTTTTTTTTTCGAGACAGGGTTTCTCTGTAGCTTTGGAGCCTGTCCTGGAACTAGCTCTTGTAGACCAGGCTGGTCTCGAACTCACAGAGATCCGCTTGCCTCTGCCTCCCGAGTGCTGGGATTAAAGACGTGTGCCACCACCGCCCAGCTCATTATTTTCATCTTGTCAGGTCTTAAATCACAGCAATGAGAAAAATACTACAATAACTTAATTCACTTGACTATATATGTGTATATATATATGTATGTATGTATACATATACATGTATAATAGGTGCCCCAGTTTTTGCAGTTATGCTGGTAGACATCCTCCAAAGTCCAAAGCTAGCTAAATTTTCTAAGAAATGTTGTATTGAAACTATCAATACACAAATATTTGACAAAATACTCATTGATACATAAAAATAAATGATTGAAAGACAGCATCATTCACCTCTATTTCAAGACCTAGAAAGTTTATTCTTTCCAGATAAAATGCCTTACGAAACAGCCTTTCTAGCAAAACAAAGTACTATCTTTGTCACTTTTTGCCATGTTTAAAAGGCAGATTAGAAATAGAAAGTATTTCACAGTAAGCTGTGAGGCCTTCTACCTTATTTTGGAGTAAGAGAGAGAAATTAGCTGATAAGACCTGCTGAAGAGAATCAACAATCTGTAAGGGACCTCAAACTCAGTGGCAACTCCGTAAGTTAGAATCTGGATGACAGGTGAATGTCAACCAGAACTGTCACACATGGAAAGAGAATAACACTACCAAGTGACAAAGCCAGGGACATTCGACTGTAGAAAGATGGAATGGTACAAGGCTTAAAGATGGGGATGATGTTACCATTCAGGCATTATGATGGCCTGCCCTTGGGGACCTAGCAGAATATGTCACCAACCACAACCACTCCCATGATCATGCACTTACTAGCATTTCAGGCATCTTGCTAGCCTGTCCCCAGGGTCTTCAGCTGTAGCCCCTAAGAGCATCCCCTGTCAACATTCAGGCAGATACCTGGCCAACCTTGGGTTGTTGACTGCTACTTCACTACATGGTCTGTGCTCATGTGCTAAGCCCTTTTTAAAAGCGAGTCCGCCCATTCTCTCTTCCCTTTTTCCCCTCTGTTCTTGGAAGAGGCACACTGTCCTTTGCTGCACCCAATTCCCCCTCCCTCCTCCCTTCCACCAATAAACCTCCAATATGAGAGCTTTCTCTACTGTGTGATTTGTCCTCATCGCTGCTACTACAACAGATGGCATAGGCTTATTAAATGGTGAGATGCAATATGCAGGTGTGTGGTGTGGTGTTGTAAGTGGGGGGAGGTGTGTGTTGTGTTCCCCAGCCGCCAGCCACTGGCCCGCTCAGCCGCTGGCCACCTGCACCCAAAATAACCACATGAGAACGGCATTCATTCAAACTCTGCCTGGCCCATTATCTCTAGCCTCTTCTT
>JAQHUG010000105.1:1016920-1029863 GCA_028555095.1 Dicrostonyx torquatus | reverse complement strand
TTTTTAGTCATTGTAAAATATGAAGAATCCTTTTCTAACTGAAATATATCTCTATATATCTAGAAAAATCTAACTAACATGACTACAAGCTTGACTATTATCGATGATTATCCATTAACAACCTATATTTTCTAATTATAAATTACATTTTTAAATAATCTACACAATCACAATACCTTTACCAAGAACAGAAATATACATATAACAAGATTGACCTTAAATTTATATCAACAAAGCAAAAATCCATACCAATGCAAATTATTCATATCTATATCATATCCCCCTTTAAATGTAAAAGAACCTCCTATACCACATTACAGAAGAGGAGACAGAAATATTGGAAGAGTCAGAGGATGGGGAAGAGTGTTGTGAAAAACTGTCTTCTGGACATGGTATGGCTGTCACAATCATGAACACACCAGCAAGACCTGTATAAAAATAAAATGACATGGGAGTTACAGTGGAAATAATTAATAAGAACAGAGTCAGAAGAGGTGGATAAGGGATAAGAAAGATTAAGAGTGAACACAATCAGGATACATTCTATATGGGTATAAAATTGTCCCAAGAACAGAAATGTTCATAGCATTAATATTGCTCTCAAAACCCACTGAATAATATGTATCAACATATTATATTACACTTCAAAAATCAATAGCTCTAAATAAAAAATGGAAAAAAATCACCCAAAAGTATGTAGTTAACAGCAAATAAATCTTCTTGTCTCAAGTATGCAACTATTCCCTCATAGGATGTGCCCTAATGAAGGTTAGCTGAGGTAGAAATGACTAGAATTTGATTTAAAAGGATTCTGCACATTTGTGGGTGCCAACCAGAAGTGGACAACTGTTGGAGGAGGACCACTTGTTGGATCCCAGCCACCCAGCTAGCTTAGACCCGAAATAACCACACAGAAACTGTATTAATTAAAATCACTGCTTGGCCCATTATCTCTAGCTTCATATTGACTAACTCTTATATATTAATTTAACCCATTTTTATTACTCTGTAGATCACCATGAGGCTGTGTCCCACCAGCAAAGTTTCAGCATGTTTATCTCTGGCATCAGACAACTGCCAGATTATAAACCCTATCTGGGGCACTCCTGAAAGACACCTCCATAGTCACAAAAATTGGGCTCATGCTTATGTTTGTACATTTTTTATGGAAGGAAAAATGGCTAGAGTGAAATTATTATTGACTCATAGACTATAACCAGTGTTTTGACTGGATATTCAGCAATATGCAAGAAGCATGATGGAAAAGTCATGAAAAAGATATTTTGGAAAGATATACATAGATTGACATCTATAAATGAGAGATAGGTGTGAAGATATTTGTATACCATATAAACACTCACCAAAAGGTGATGTCAAGATGGGAAGATGTCAAAAATCAAGTGGATAGGATAACCCACTCTGGATAATAGTCAACCTCTTTTCCTTGCCATCCTTGCCATTTCCCATGAACAAAGTGACCATAGTGGAGTAATGAGGTTATAAATGGACACAGCAACATGAATTCTTACATTTTAAGGCTGACCTGACAGCAGCTATTTCTGAGTGCCAAATCTGCTGACAGCCAAGACCAACATTGTGTACCTGAAATAGTACCATACCCAGGGGTGATGGGACAGTGACCTGGTGGAAGACTGACTATACTGGACCACTTCATCATGAAAAAGGTAACCCTTTGATCTTACTTAAATGGATTCCTATTTGGGTTATGAATTTGCCCTTCTTCTATGTAATGCTTCTGCCTGAACTATCACCCATAGAATGTATTTTTCTCTCACATCACAGTCCACACAGTAGTGCTTCTGACCAAGAATTATCTCACAGGAAAGGCATGTGACTGGGGGCTCAATATAGTGAAATCCACTGTTTTTTCTGCTCTCTATCATTTTGAAGCAGCTAACTTGATAGAATGGTCAAATGGTATAGGATACTTGCCAGGGCTAAGGAGTTGCCATATAGTCAGGGTGATTGATTCCAATATGGGGGTAAATTTGAGGGGTTTTCCACAAGGAAAGTAAGAACAAGTATGTCTAGAGAGTGAGGGAAAGCTTGAGTCCAGAGGTAACTCTTGGTATTACCATGTCTTGTGATTAAGATCAGTTAGAAACCACCACTTCCCAGTCCAGGCAGGGTGATAAATTCCTGAAGGAAGTTACATCTCCTACTGAGGTACTTGCGGAGGATGGAAAGAGTATGGAGTATGTGGGAGAAGGTAGCTGTAAATACCAGTTATAGTGAACTGACCAGATAAAGATATTAAAATTAAAACTATAAAAATAAATATTTGGATCCTATTTTACTAATATGGTTGTGAATGTGTTTTAGTGTTCTATTGCTGTGAAAAGGCACCATGACCACAGAAACTTTTATAAAGGAAAACATTTAGTTAGGGATGGCTTATAAATTCAGAAGTTTAGCCCATTATCATCATGATGGGAAGCATGGCAGTGTACAGGAAGACATAGCACTGAAGATCGAACCTAGAGTTCTAGAACTGAAACTGCAGGCAGTAGGAAAAGAAAGAGCCATTGGGCCTGACTTGGGCCCTGAAACTCCAAAACCCATCCCAGTAAAACACTTACTCCAACAAGGTCACACTTGCTCCAGCAAAGCCATACTTACTTCAACAAGGCCATATCTCTGGATAGTGCCACTCCCTATGAGCCTGTGGAGATCATTTCATTCAAATAGGTACAGCATGTATACACATTTATTAGGTTAGGCAGAAATTCATGTTTTTCTTCCTCTCCTGTTCCTTTGTCACATAACACAACATTGATGGGGTAATATCAGCAGTGAGTATTAAGTCTGTAATATCCCATTCAAGGTGCGTGATACCAAAAGAGCAAGCATTCCTTGAAAACATTCCTGGCATCTATTCTAGAAGAATTATCCCATTTTTAATTGTACATGGAATACTTTTATCATATTAGGTGGGATTACAACCTTGTTGTCTTTATTTGGCTTTTAATATGGCTATAGAGATGTGGTTGACTTTCAAGGGATGGACTTCAGATGGTTGGTTTTGCCTGTCAGTTTGATGGGAATTAAAATCTGCTAGGTGACATAGTCTCCCAACTACTTTCACAAGAATGCTTCCAGGGAGTATTAATTGAATGGGTAAAAAGAGCGCTAAAACTGGACAGCACCTTCCAATGTGTAGGCTTGAGATGAAATGGTCCAAGAAAATGGCACTTTAGGTTATCTGCCTTTGCTTCATTCTGAGTGAGGACACCTTTTGTGGTTGCTGCCATCATTCATTGACACCAGATTCTAGCTAGCATCATAGGTTTTTCAGCATGAACTCAGTGCCAGTGAATCTCTCATAATCTTCCATAATCTTCCAAGCCTTCCAACCAGAACAAGACCACTGTAGCATGTAGTTTTGTAGACTGGGAAGCTATGGGGTCCTCATTCTCTCCAGTGTACAAATGGCCATTAGTAAACTACCCAGACCCATCATATAATTCCATGTAAAAATAATCCTGTATACAATATACAGTCCTATTGATTTTATTCCTGTAAGCACCATGACTAATACAACTCACCATTTTTAACTGAGTTTGTCTCCTTGGAAATTGCAGTTCCCTTCACTTGAGTAAGACTGGTTGTTGACACCAAGCTGTTCATAGTTATCTAAGGAATAAAAATGGGTTGACTAGGATACTGTAAGAGGTGAATGAGAATTGTGTCAACTGTTGCTTTTCAAAGAATCAGGATATGAAGGGTAAAGGACAATAATAATAGCAACTAGGTTTTAATGTGATTATACCTTGGTGTTTAAAGATACACAATAGATGATATGTAGGTAGATGATAGATAGATAGATGATAGATAGATAGATAGATAGATAGATAGATAGAGAGATAGATAGAGAGATAGATAGATAGAGATAGTAGATAGATGATAGATGATAGATAGATGATAGATAGACAGATGACAGATAGGTAGGTAATAGGTACGTAGATAGATGATCGAAGACTGACTAATAGATAGAGCTGTATTAGACTTGAGACAGATTGGGTTCCTGTAACCGGTACTGTCACAGAAATTGGTGATTCAGAAAATGTTTTCCGCTGCCATTGCTGATGTTTTCTGCCATCACTTATATTCACTTTGCAAATTTAATGCCAGCACCTTTTCACCAAGATTAGTCTCATGACACAGGGAAAGCAACTCTGTTCAAAATCAGAAGGACATTCTGATAATTTAATGTGAGGTGTACTGCACAGTACATGAGCCAGCTCATCAGTATATTACTATTTTGAAATGTCTTTGATCTGTTTCAAGAGGCTGGGCAATTTCTCCTGTCTTTAATAGGCAGCCCTTATTTCTATCTTAGTAACAACTTGTAGACACCTTCATTGCTGGAGTCAGATGAAACAAACAGGTTGTATTTTTGCAAGGAAACATTAAGTTGAATCCTTTGTCCAAGAACAAATATGCCCTTTACTCAGTTTTCACACCATTTTCCAAATGTAATTTTGCTTTATAATGAGAAAATTATACTATAATATTGAGGGCTATTAATTTATACAAATGCAACAAATGTACAAAATGAATTGACATAACAAAATAGGAAAGGCTGTACCTATTGCTGCATATGCTTACTGTACCTTCCATGATTGCATCTAATACTAATTATAAGATGCATTTCAACTTCACAAATGAAAGTTATAGTGAGTGTCTCTGATGGCAAATGAAATAAATTTCTTTAAAAATGTAAAAATTTTTATACTAGATAATACTATCTATTACCCACTTTGATACTGTATTCCTAAGTACTTCCCTAACAAGAAGATATTAAGGATATTTAATCCCAGTGACAATGAGGAAAATTTACCTCAGCTTAGAAGCGCCAAACAAACCCAATATGCTGAAGAACTAAGTATAATCATGAAAAAAGAACAGAGGAAAAACTACGGAGGAATTAGTTCACTGTTTGGGGAAAAATGTGATCTCCATTCCTAAGATAAACTAAGGTAAATTCCTAATAGATTAAAGGATTATATCAAAAGAAGAAAATGTGAAATAATATATTGTCAATGGTGCCAGAAAAATTACCACCAGCAAAAGAAGAAATACATTTTATGAATTAAATTAAATTAAAAAAATAAATGTGTCTTGGGCAGGGAGATGTGGGGAGGACCTGAGAGGAGTTAGGAGAGAAGTAGGGAATTAATATAATCAAAATATATCATATGGAAGTCTCAAATAATTAATATTGTTATGGAACAGTCTTTATTACACTGAAAAAAATGTGTTGGTTTAATAAAAGCTAATGGTCAATAGCTAGGCAGGTAGTGGTTAGGTGGGTCTTGCAGACAGGAAAAAAAGAGCACAGGGATAAAGAACACCAAAGTCACCAGGAGGCAAAGAGATAAACTTGCTGTGCTGAGAAAATGTACCAAGCCACATGGTAGTGCATAGGTAAGAAATATGGGTTAATTTAAGTTGTAAGAGGTAGTTAATAACAAACCTAAGCTATTGGCCAGGCATTTATAATTAATAGTGTCTCTGTGTTGTTTATTGGGGAGTCAGCAGTCCCAAAATAACCCTCCTACATAATATAAGTATCATATTTTTAAAAACAAAATGATTGGTTCCTCTCTTACCAAAAACAATCATGCCACCATGGTCCTAGTAGGGACTGTAAGGATGGAGGGGGGAATAGGAAAGGGTAATGGGGTGCATGTGTCCACAATACATTGTACACATGTATGAATTGCAAATCTTTAGCAAATATAATTTATATTTAGGTACTTCTACATATAGTAAAAGACAAGTAACCAGTGAGAAACATTCAACATATCAATATAAAACATTTGATTAAATATAAAAATATAACAATTTAATTAGAACCTAATAACTCACAGAAACACAAACAAAAGATATAAGTAGCAAATTCTCCAAGGAAACATACTAATAGTCACCAATGAAAACACTGACTCCCAGGAAACTTAATATTCAAATTACAATATTTTTTACGCAACAAGGTTTTGTCTTTCTTAAAATTCAGTAAGTGAACAAATAAAATGAATATTTCATATTGTGCCATAGAACTCTAAATCGATGGGCCTTTTCTCAAGGGTAATTTAAAGATTTTCCAAATGTACACATTTACTTTGGCAGAATTACTCTATTGCTTTATAAATTCTTTCAGGAATCTATAATGAATAAAAATTTGACATATGCAAAAAGATTACATGGAAATATGTGTCACAATATTATTATATTTTTAAAATCACAATCCACTTTGATATATATTCATAGCTAGAAGCTGGATCTACTACTGGAAAAATCTTCTACTTGGAGAGTGCATTAAACATTGGCGTCTTGGCAGGCTTTACGGTAATACTACGACCAGCCATATTGCAAAGGAAGTACTTTAGGCTTAGAGAGACAGTGAATGGGTAAAGTGTGTGCTCTGCAAGTATTAGGATGTAAGTTTAACCTCTCAGTATCTGCTTTCAAAAGACAAGTATGGTGGCACACTCTTATAATACCAGCACTCAGGGTATGGATTCCTGGGCTCACTAGCCAGCCAGCCTCACCAATAGTGAGTTCAAGGCTAATGAGACATGTCCCAGAAGACAAGGGCATGGCATGTGAAAAACAAAGAGAGATCAATCTCTAGCGTATACACATGTAAATTTGTACACACATGTAGAAACATACACACATACAGACACAAAAGAAATGAAAAAATTTTAATAGATAAAAGTAATCACATTTCAGGCAGGTAATTTTTAAATTTATTTTGACTACTTTTCTTTGTCTTCTAAGATATTTACAATAACAGTGAGTTGTTTTTCAACCAGGATGTAGAAAGCAGGAGAGCTCTTTGTCAAGCAATAATAAAAGGGCAAGAGCAAGGCACTCTTATTTTCCTCTCTTTTTTTAATTTATTTATTTGTGTACATATTCTGTCTGTGTGTATATCTGCAGGCCAGAAGAAGGCACCAGGCCTCATTACAGATGGTTGTGAGCCAACATTTGGTTGCCGGGAATTGAACTCAGGACCTTTGGAAGAGTAGGCAACGTTCTTAATCACTGAGCCATCTCTCCAGCCCCCTTATTTTCCTCTCTTAATAGACAATACAGAAGCTAAAAGCCATGTCCAGCAGATGCTACCTTAGTGGTGATTCATAGTGCTTCCTGAGGCAGAGAGGATGGGATTATTATCATGCCATAGCTTGGATTTGGGGGAGTAAAAAGATAATATTCTTTATTGCTAAGAGGAAATTTTCAATATACAAATATAGTTGAATAGCTTTAAAACATATACTACTTGTGAACCTTGGTAAGGTTATTTGTAAGACAAAGTTCTCAAATGGTGTTCACTGCCTTTTGCATTCTGCTCAGAATCTTCACTTTTCTGAGGGCTAAAGAAGTACTCAGATAGAAACAAGGAGAATGCCCTATTTAGTGGCAGAGTCTGAATTTTCACTTATTTCAATATAGAAAAACTAACATGCCATTATAAATAATTTTTAAAATAAACTAAATTTTTATGACTGAGAACTGGGACCCTATCACCCTATCACCTCTCTCTCTCTCTCTCTCTCTCTCTCTCTCTGTCTCAACTGGACAGATCATACCAAATAAAGGACAGTTACCTTCTAACACTGGTTTTAAAACACCATTGTCACCATTGTGGAAAGGGCTTTCACCCTGCTCCTCCAAGCATACTAAATCTTTTACCCTCTGTGGTGGTTTGAAAGAAAACGGCTCCCAAAATTAGTAGTTAGGGCTTTGTTGGAATAGCTGTGGTCTTGGAGGAAGTCTGTCACCATGGAGGTGGGCTTTGAATTCTCATTATGCTCAACCCATGTCCAGTGAGAACACCACTTCCGGTTGCCTGTGCAAGACGTAGAACTCTCAGCCACCTCTCTAGCTCCATGTCTGCCTGTCTGCCTGTCTGCCTTCACACCACCATGACAACAACTGATTAACGTCTGAACTGTATGTAAGTGAGCCACCACAATTAAGTGTTTTCCTATTCATGAGTTACCACGGTCAGGGTGTCTCTTCACAGCAATAGAAACTCAGACACCCTCCCTACAGTAAAAAGCAGAATTCAACCTACTTGTTCATTAAGTTAAGAGCTGCTTTGATCACCCCACCATTTCCACCAACTGCGATTAGACTTGGCATTGGAGCTCTGACATAAACTGTCTCCTCTGAGGCAGGAGGTGGAAGTCCAGCATGGTATTTTACTTTATTATCTGACTCTATGACTCAGAATTTTATTTTTGCATTTTTAAATTGTTTTTTCTTCCTAATTCAGAGAAAATAAATGCCCAGCTCAGCTTACTTTGCATGTGAGTGGCATTATGACTTGACAAGTACTGGGAGAAAAACCACCAGGGTGGAGAGCAGAACTTCCAACCTGTTCTAAGGAGATGGACACTGAGTGGTGGTGCATGCCCATCTTAGCGCTGTAAAACTTAACACCCTTCTCTTTTTCCAAAGCCACACAGTTTTAAAGTGATGTCTGTCTGATTTAAGGTGTTTAAGCCAAAAGATCACCCCCCTCAAACATTTCTCATTTGAAAGCACTATCTGGGTGGCAGAAACTATGGCATCAATTATAGAAATGTTACTGACAACAAAAACATTCAACTCACTAACAAAGGTCAGCAGTAAATCTCTCTAAAATATGTACAGCTCATAAAAGTAACGGGTCGACAACTGTAAGGGAAGCAGATGTTCATAAAGCTAGCATTAACCACGAAGACACTGTAAAGTAAATAAGATGAAATTAATTTGACAACTTAATTCTAATGCTAAATTAACAGGAAAAAAAAAACTCCAACTCACATAAGTTGCGATCAAAGCTTTACTGCAGGTCTTTGGGTCTAGAGAGTCTGTGGAGGGCTTGGTGCGTGGAGCCATTTGAATCCACCACAAACATTTACTTAAGCTATCTCTTACGGAAAGCGAGCTTGTGTTCTCAGTCTATGTGTGTAGGTGACATAACAAGCTGGGCCTTTGGTTGGTTTCCTTTCCTCCTGGCTTGGAAGTGGGAGAATATTGTCTCAATTAAACTGAGTTTTATGAAAGCATCCACAGAAAAGGGGGGGGGGATAGTGAGTCCATTAGCAACTATTATTCCCAAATACCAAGATTAGGGATACAAAGAGGAGCCAAAGTGGGACTTTCCTGAGCACCTGGGCTGTGTAAGAACAGGTGTGAACAGTCATTGGCCTGTTGACAGCTGAGGACAGGCTCTCTGTTTGCATTTTGTTTCATCAAACAAAAGAGTGCTTCAGAGGGTCACTTCTGGGGCAGAGCAGTCAATGCTACTTTACATGTCCACACACAAAGCCGACCCTGAAGAGCATATTTCCAATTATGCTCCAGGGTGTGAAGGAAATCTTTAGGGTCTGAAGTGTGCATGTGCCCACCACTCCTACAGCAGAGTTTGGGTGGCCTTGCCATGTTCCCAGCTGCCTGCTGTTGGCTGTAGACTCTGATGAAGGCCATAAGGGCAATGCTGGCCTTAAATCTTTGTAAAATTAAGGCAGCTGTGATAGCTTGGTTTGACCTGATTATGTCATTGAAAGGAGGCAAAGAGGTTAGCGGAGGACTGGGGCATACAAGATCTGGGCTCCCAGGGCAAGTTTCTGAGACAATTTTTCTTAATGAAATTAGACTAACACTTAAAGTTTTCATTCCTCACTAAAACTAACTCTTGCTGTAATAGCAGGTTTATTTAGAGTCCTTACAATTCTGACATAACACACCAGACTGCTAAATGTGGTCAAATCAACCAGCAGATGTGAACCGTCAACCGGTTGTTTCTCTTCAACAAAAGCTAGGTCTATGGGCATCCAATATTTCAACATTTCGGAACTGTTCAGTCTTTTATGTCTTCCTCCATGCATATTTTAAGCATATAGATGATCTCAGAAAGTCTGAAGAAAAGTACCAAGCTGTCAATTTTCACATGAAGATTTGAAACTGTATAACTTTTTGTTGTTGTTTGTTTTTTGGGACAATGTTTCTCTGTAGCTTTGGAGCCTGTCTTGGAACTTTCTCTTGTAGGCCAGGCTAGCCTCGAGCTCACGGAGATCCACCTGCCTCTGCCTCCCAAGTGGTAGGATTAAAGGCATGTGCCACTACTGCCTGGCCGAGTATGTATAGCTTTAAGTTGGGTAATCAGTAAGATGTATCAATTCAGTATCGAGAGGACACCACTGCAAAAGTTAAGGGAAAAAAAAAAAGGAATGTTTCTTGACCCTCAGGGAACCAACCTTAGAACTAAGGGTATGACTCACTGTTAGAACACTTCCCTAGAATTTCCAAGGGTACACACACACACACACACACACACACACACACACACTCATACACAATTATAAAAGAAAAACTTTTCAGGCTTTGAAAGTAGTATAGGTTCTTTACAAATAATTTGGAGCACTTAAATATGCACAGAGTAGAAAAATTAAAATACTCTACCACTTGCAGAAAATGACATTTTTTTAAAAAAAAAAGTCATTTTAAAAAGTAAGGATAGTCCTGAACATTCTAATGTGCCCCCTCCCAAAAATCAATTCTTATTGATACCTTACTTTAGTATGTATATGAGATATGGTTACATAGCTAATATTGTTACATTATTGTTAACTAAAGCCTCTTGCATATCCAAACTTGCATTTTGTTTTTTACCTAATGACCATTTTCTGTTCCAAGATCTCATCCAAGAGTGCATCTCACTTTAAAGATCTCCACAGGCACCTCAAGAATGAGGTGTTTTCTCTCTCTCCCAATCCTTCAGGTGCAATACCCTTAGTTTAAATATTTTGAGGTTTTTCTCATCATTAAACTAGGATTCCATGTCTTGAAGAGGAAGACCACAGTGATAAACTTGAATTTCATTGCATGGTATCAGAGATGCATGGCATCAGTATGAACTGTCTGCCATTGTCTGAATATAGAGTGGCCCTCAAAGGTCCATGTTCCAGGATCTTTGTCATTACCTTGTGTGCTGCTGCAATATGGTAGAATCTTTAAAAGGTAAACCCCAGTGGGATGAAATATGGTCATAGGTAGTTTGGTCTGGAATGAAGTGTGGGCCTCCTTTCTCAGCATTCTCCTTTCTCTGTTTTCTCTTCTTCCAGCTACTGTAGTCAGCCATGGACTAGAAAAAAATGTATCTTAAATTTGTATCAATAAACCAAGATCCATACCAATGCAAATCTCTATAGTATATCCTCCTTTAAATTTAAACAAACATTTATAAACAATATTTGGGAATATGGGTATAGTTCTTCTCCTAACTGCTTCCTTCTGTTTATTGGGTGAAATATTTTGTGGGGTGTTTACAGTGACCTTTCAGGGGGTCTTGGTCCATCAAACCACATTACTCTGGAATTAATCCACAGGTTTTCATCTTCTGTGAAAACAAAAACAGAAACTCTTTTCAAAAGCAACATATCCTTAGGCCCAAATTTTGAATACAAGATACATTTGTAATATACATGTTGGTTTAGCTAAGCAGCCCATATAATGAAATGTCTCTTTGTGCTTAGCTCCTTCACAGTCAAAAATTCAAAGAAAACACTATAATATACATAATCCAGATTCTCTATGAATTTTTCATCTTTATGTGGCTTGTTTTTACTCTATTACTTTTTAATATTTATTTTATTATCTTTACTCCTTTAATCTATGACTGTCTATATTCTTTCTCCTTAAAGTCTTTGCTTTATTTTTTTTCTAAAGCATTTACTTTCTTTTATGACTCTCTGTACTCTTTTTCTTCTCTCTTCCAAGCCTATGTGCATTTAATAAACAGTCTTTTAAAGGTCTTTAAAACAGTCAATTTAAAGGTCTTTTCCATCTTGATTTGTCTTTATTGTATATCTGTAATTATTTTCTGACTAGAAGTGCTTCTTAAAATGCTAAGCCCTTATTATGAAATTAAGCACATCATTGCTAGGGGAAATATGGCACTGTCTGCTTGTCCCACCCAGCCCAACATGGAAGAGGAGGTTCGTTCACTGCCTCTGAGCTGCTCACACTGCCCCAGTTCCAAGTATCAGTGGGTCTTTGTTAAGCCATTAAACAGTTTGCAACACACCACTGACAAACCCCATTTTAATACTCAGTTTCCTGAAAGAGCCAGAGGTTGAACTGGCAGCATGGCCCAGAATGCCAGTATTTTAAATCCATGGGGCTTTTTTTATGCTACTGCTAAATCAGGAAACCTCTCTTAAAGGAACTGCAGCATATCCAGGTAGCTTAGTCAGTAGAGCATGAGACTCTTAATCTCAGGGTCATGAGTTCATGCCACATTTAGGGCACCAATTTGTTGGGAGAGGTCGTTAGTTTGTTTCCTGGCACCTGGCAGCTCAGGCCCAAAATAATCACACAGAAACTATTCTAATTAAATCACTGCTTGACCCATTAGCTCTAGTTTCTTATTGGCTAACTCTTATATATAAATTTCACCCATCTCCATTAATCTGTGTATCACCACATGGCAGTGGCTTAGTGAGTAAAGTTCCTAGCATCTGTCTCCAGCAGTGCTACATGACTTATCCTTGACTCTGCCCTTCTTTTCCCAGCATTCAGTTTGTATTTCCCCACCTACCTAAATTCTGCCCTATCAACAGGCCAAGGCAGTTTCCTTATTCACCAATAGTATTCAAAGCATACAGAGGGGAATCCCACATCAATAAGGGGTTATTTACTTAGGGGTAGACTCACAGATAACAGTTCTCTGCACAAACAGAGAACATAATCTGATTCCAGCAGCCAGAAGAGAGAGAGGAGACAGAAAGAGAAAGCACATGCTTTTCCTACTTCAGCGCTGATAATATAAGAGGCCATGCCCCCAAAAGATACTTAAGGTCATGATCAACTTCCTTAGCGATCAGGGAAATGCAAATCAAAATGACTTTGAGATACCATCTTA
>JAQHUG010000105.1:1004728-1016091 GCA_028555095.1 Dicrostonyx torquatus | reverse complement strand
TCCCAAGCTGCAGTCGAAGAGCAGAAGGTGGGAGAAGATGAGCAAGGAAGTCAGGACCGCGAAGGACTGACCCATCAACTGAGACAGTGTGCCTGATCTATTGGGAGCTCATCAAATCCAGCTGGACCAGGACTGAATGAGCATATTACCAAACCGGAATCTGTGAATGTGGCTGCCAACGGGGACGGACTGAGAAACCAATGATATTGGCACAGGGACCTATCTCTTCTGCATGTATTGGCTTTTTGGGAACTTAGTCTATATGGATGCACACTTTCTTAGGCTGGGATAGGGGGGGAGGGCCTTGGGCTTCCCACGGGGCAGGGTACCCTGCCCCCTCTTTAGGAAGCAGGAGGAGGGAGGAGGGTAGTGGGGGAGTGGTAGGGCCGGGGACAAGGGGAGTAATTGTAAATTTCTCTTTTAACAATAAAAAAAAGAAAAATACGACCTTATCCCAGAACCTGCTTACCTTATTATGTACCACATTTTTTTTAAAAGAGAAGAAATAATGTGTATATGGATAAAAACTATAATTTTTTTTAAAAAGTTAATTCTAAGAATAACGAAATTGGTTGAAACTAGGAAAAAAAAAAAGAATAAGAGGCCATGCCCAAGTGGGCTGCTATCTTAAAGACTACTGTCTGAAGGAGTTCCTACAGCACCTCTCCCTTTTGTTTAAATAAGAGAATTCTAAGCCTAATACGAAACTATATATAGTAAGAAAAAATATCAAGTATAAAAATTAGAATTACAACCAGCATAAGCAATATCAAGCAAGAAACATATAATAAATGTTTCAATAATTATCCTATCCTAAGGAGTCTAAGTCTTGTATTAGAAATTACTTGGCCAAGTCACAAGAGGAAAGTAACTACAACTATCTAGTCATCAACCCCATCAAAGACCTGAGAAGGGAGATAATATTACTTGAGTAAACAGGAAGTACAATCAAGCATCTTCCAAAATGTGCAGTAGGTGACAGAGACAACTGGCTACCTGGGCTATCATTTGAAGTCCCATTTGTAACATTGGAACAACCAACTTTGGCTAAGGCTTAGAGTAAAAGACCATTTTCAGAGGCAGGAAAGTTTTCAAAACTGTCTTAACTTGGAAGGAGTTCCTACAGCAATAGTCGTACCACCCTAACACAAATAATTCATGTTTTACCCATGCATATCCCCCTCTCTCCTTGTGAGCATGTAACCAACATTGATATTTTACTATCTTCACAATTGTACCATTTATTAAAAAAATCTTATAATTGCATGCATATAATATGCAATCTTTTTCTACTAGCTTACTTCACTAAGCAGTGAATAAATAAATATTTGTTCTGTTTTCTGAGTATGATGATTAATCTCTTTTTGTCACTGCAAGTTATTCTGTTATCTGGATATACCACAATTCAACTGTCTATTCTCCCAATGAATTCACTCAATCAGCACATTGATCCTATGTTTGGCAAAGTGAATAATGCTACTACATACAGGCACGTACAGATTTTCAACCTTTTTAAAATGGCTGAGTAAATACTCAGATCACATTATCTTGTGGCAAGATTGTGTTTGCCTTTGCAAAAAGCTGTCAATCTTGTCTCCAATATGTCTATATTAGTTTCTATGCTTCTGTAGTGATAAACAGCTCAGTGAAGGACAGGTCTTACTCATTAGACCTTTCAGTATTATCTGCCAGATTGCTTCACATCAATACCAACCATTGTACTGCCAATATGCAGATTTAAGTAATTCTGTTTTTCCGTATCCATTTTGTGTGTGTGTGTGTGTGTGTGTGTGTGTGTGTTGTGGAGAAGTGTGCATGCATGTGTATATGGAAGTCAAATTGTGTGTCTTTCTTTATCATTCTCCCCCTTATTTTTTGAGACAGAGATTTATGAACCTGGAGATCAACAATTTGAAGAGGATAACTAGCCAGCAAGGCCCAAAGTAACCCATCTCCAAATCTTCAACACTGAGATAATAGCACACTTTGCTATGCCTGGTTTCTATGTGGGTATTGGGGATTGAAACTCAGTTCCCCATGCTTGCATGGAAAGCACCTTAACAACTAGACTATCTCCCAGACCCTTTAGTCATTCTAATATATATGCAGTAGTTATTTTAATTTTAATCTCCTAATAACAAACTATGTTTAACACCTTAATATTCTCATTGCCATTTTCTTTGATGAAATGTCTCCCAATGTATTTTTCTTTAGTGTTATAACTTTTGAAGAAGGGTGCCATTTCATGTAAACTTAAAAGCTAGTTGGTTGGTATAAGTTTATTTTGTAAAGTATAGACCAAATTGGGGAAAAAAATGAACACCTAAATCCTTAATCTACCAATTCATGAACATAGAAGATGTCTCTATTTCATCAGATTCTTTAAAAAAATCTTTCAGTGAGAGTTTAGTTTTCTGCATGAGGATTTGGTACATATATGTTTAGATTTGTACCTCCATATATCACTTTTTATTTTTATGTATTTATTTTGGCTTTATGGATATGGATGTTTGGCACACGTGTATGTCTGTGTGTCAGTTGTAAGCTTGATGAACACAGAGTCTAGAAGAAAAACTGAAATTACAAATCTTTATGAGCCACCAAGTAAATACTTGGAATTGACCTTGATCTTTTGGAAGAGCAGCCAGTGACATTAGTCCCTGAAACATCTCTTCATCCCCTATGCATTTCATTGCTCTCACTGTATTTGTCAATATCATTTTATTAATTATTGCTGGTACATAGGAAAACAATTGATATTTATATTAAAACTTCTTCCTGGGAACTTGACATTATTGCTTCTTGATTGTTTTATTTCTCGGGTGTTTAGGTGTTTACGATACTCCTTGTAAGTAGTCATGACAATTCCAATATGTCATGGTTTTTACCACTATGTAGCACATCATGTGTAAATATACCACATTTTCTTTATCCATTCTTCAGTTGAGGGGCATCTAGGTTCTTTCAGGTTCTAGCTATTATGAGTAATGCTGCTATGAAAAAATTGAATAAATGTCCTTGTAGTATGGTTGAGCATCCTTTGGGTATATACCCAAGAGTGGTATTGCTGGGTCTTACAGTAGGTTGATAACTCAATTTTCTGAGAAGCTGCCATACTGATATCCAGAATGGTTGCACAAGTTTATATTCCCACCAGCAATGGAGGAGTGTTCCCCTTACTCTGCATCCTCTCCAGCATAAGCTATTACTGATCTTAGCCATTCTGACAGGTGTAAGATGGTATCTCAGAGTTGTTTTAATTTGCATTTCCCTGAGGCTAAAGATGTTGAACATTTCCTTAAGTGTCTTTCAGCCATTTGAAGTTCTTCTGCTGAGAATTCTTTGTTTAGATCTGTACCTCATTTTTAATTGGATCATTTGGAATTTTGATGTTTAATTTCTCGAGTTCTTTATATATTTTGTTGGAGATCAATCCTCTGTCTGATGTGTGGTTTGTGAAGATCTTTTTCCATTCAATAGGCTACCTCTTTGTCTTATTGACTGTCTTTTGCTTTATAGAAGTGTCTCAGTTTCAGGAGGTCCCATTTATTTATTGTTGTTCTCAGTGTCTGTGCTACTAGGGTTATATTTAGGAAGTGATATCTTGTGTTCATGCATTGAAGGTTACTTTCCACTTTCTCTTCTATCAAGTTCAGTGTGGTCAGATTTATATTAAGGTCTGTAATCCACTTGGACTTGAGCTTTGTGCATGGTGATAGGTATGGATCTATTTGCATTCTTCTACATGCTTACATCCAGTTGTGCCAGCACCCTTTGTTGAAGATACTTTCTTTTTCCCATTGTATAATTTTAGTTTCATTGTCAAAAAGCAGGTATTTATACGTGTGTAGATTACTATCCAGGTCTTCAATTAGATTCCATTGATCAAGCAAATAGATGGAACTAGAAAAACAAAAACATCCTGAATGAGGTAACCCAGACCCAGAACAATAAGCATGGTGTGTACCCATTCATAGGTGGATACTAGCTGTAAAGCAAAGAATAAGGAGCCTATAGTCTATGACCCCAACGAAGCTAAGTAACAAAGAGAACTCGAAGAGAAACATGCATAGATCTCCCTGGGAAGGGAAAATAGACAAGATCTTCGGAGAAAATTGGGGGGGGGCATGAGAAGGGTAGGGGGAGAGAGAGGAGGAGGGAAGAATAGGAGGGAGAAAGAGAACAAGAGTGAACAGAATGGTCGAGATGGAGGAAGGACAGAGACAGAGAATAAGGTAAGAGTTAACTTGATTGAGGGATCTGTTGTGGGGCTAGCAAGAAACCTAGTACTAGAGAAATTCCCAGGAACCACAAGGATGACCCCAGCTAAAAGACCCTAAACAATAGTGGAGTGGATGCTTGAATTGGCCTTGCCCTGTAGTCAGATTAATGCTATCTTAAATGTCATCATAAAATCTACATCCAGCAACTGAAGGAAGCAGATACAAAGAACCACAGTGGAGAATTGGGCTGAACTCCCAAAGTCCAGTCAAAGAGAGGAAGGAGTAAAAATATGAGCAAAGAGGTTAAAACCATGATGGGGTTACCCACTGAAACAGCTCACCTGAGCTAATTAATGGAAGCCTTCCAGCTCCAGCCTGACAGTGAGAGAACCATCATAGGACCAAACTTGGCCCTCTGACTGTGGGTGACAGTTACATGGCTGGGGTAGACTGTGGAGCCACTGGCAGTGAAACCAGAATTTATCCCTACTGCTGTTCTGGCTTTTTGGAATCCATTCTCTCTGGAGAGATACCTTGCTCGGCTAGATTTAGTGGGGAGGGCCTTGATCCTGCCTCAAAGCAATGTGTTAGACTTTGTTGATTTCCCGTGGGAAGTCTTATTCTCTCTGAGGAGTGAATGGGGGTAGGACAGGGTGTGAGGGGGTAAAATGTGGATGGAGCAGAAAGAGGGGAGGGAGTGGGAAATAAATTTGGCATGTAAAATGAGAAAAGATACTTTTAAAAATAAAGTAAATTTTAAAAACCCACAAAAATAGATAGATAAATACATACATATGTACATACATACATACATACATACATAAAATAGTCATGCCATCTGAGCACAAAAGCTACTTTACATCTTCCCTCTCAATCTTTATGTCTTACCATTTCTTATCTTCTTGCACTGTCTAATACCAGTGATGATGATGACGAGAAGGAATTTTTTGTGTTACTGATCTTAGAAACAAATCATTATATTTTCATTAAGAAACATGTTAACTAGAAGGTTTCTGTGTATATCTGTACCAAGTGGGTAAATTCCTCTCTATTCCTAATTTGCTAGGAGATTTTATGAGGAATTAATGCTGAATTTTGTCAAATGGTTTTCTGTATCTATTGATATTATCAATTTTTTCTTGAGTTAAATAATATTGATTGAATTTATTCTTGTTAAATCCACCTTGTACACCCATAATCAGTCTCACATGGCCCTGATGTAGATAAATATATTCTTATATTAAATTTCTTAATGTCTATTAGGGATTTTTCACATTAACTCAATGGTTATTAGTCTCCTGGATGCTTTTTGTTTGTTTTCTTACTTCTGGTGTCTTCATCTAAGTTTGGCTTAGTATATGATTACCACTCTAATTGGTGATGAGAATCTAGGAAAGTGCAGCCTAAACATGAGATAGACTAATGTCTCCTGTAATATCCATTTTTACTCAGGACCTCGGACAATCTATACTCTGGAGGTATTCTGAGGGATAGGGAAAGCCATATGAGTAGAGTTCACTTGAGGTCAAGCTTTCTACAGTCACAAGGACAAGGTCACATGAGCTTAGGACAACTCTTGGTGCCTAGAAACATCATTCTGAATAGTAATGGGTAAAGTGATGGAAAATCTAAAGTAAACCCACACCTATTTACTACATCTGAGGGAGCAAGAAAGCACATTCCAAGAACAGCCCATGTTAAGGAGAAACAGAGATTACAAGACAGTTCTGCCATGTTTACTTAGAGTTGTCTATTCAAGACAATTCTGCCATGTTTACTTGGAGTTGTCTCACAAGTTCTCAAAAATTCTCCTCACATAGCTTCATTCATGGACCATGTTCTGCCATTGTACACATGTCTAATAAAATGAATTTGTCAAAATTCCCTCTTCTATTTTTTTTAAAAAAATGTGCAAAATTAGTATTATTATTTCTTGGAACACTAAGTAAAATCTATAAAGAACACAATAAATGCCAGATTTTGAGTTTCCATATTTGGTACACTATAAAACCAGGTTCAGTTTGCAATTACAACTTGAAGAGAGTATTTTTCCCCAGCAAATAATCTTGGAGTCTTTGTTTAAACTAGTTAGTTGTGATCATGTGGGTAGATTTCTGAATTACTAATTCTGTCTCATTGATCTCTATGTTTACCTTAAGTCAGCGCTATCTTAGTTATTTTAGATATTTGCTCTTTTATTTTTCATGTTTTCTCAGTTAACATCATTTTGAGTAGCATACCATCTATATAGACTGTCCTGTCCTGTGCAGAGAAAAATAGTTTGGCTTACAGTGCTCCAGTCTGGATGCTGTTTACTAATTCTACTTAGCAATTGCTCTAATTTATTGTCTGTTTCACTTTTGAAGGGTGATTTCTCTGAATATAAAGGTGGGGGTGTTTGTTCACTTGTTTTGATTTCTTTCAAAACTAAATGTCTCATTTCACTCACTTCTTGCTTGCCTGCTTCTAACAAAACATCCATTAAAAATTTTATTCGAGTTTTGTTAAAGATTAAATGCTTTTCATCATCTAGGTTTTCTTTTTTCAGAATTTCATCTTTGTCTCTGGTTTTGTACATTTTAAGTAATTGTAAGTGAGATGATGTTGGTCCAAAACCATCTCAGGGCCTGTATACATTTCTTTTTACTATTTGTTAAGATTTATAGTACTACATGCTGAACTGTAGATGGCTCTCCAGATTGAGCTGCTGATACTTTCTAAAGAGAATACTGCTGCACAATTTAGGATTTGCTGCTTTTTAGGACATAAGTGAGCCAACATTATTACACTGAGTCGTTTATTAAACTACTAATAAACACCAACTCACAAATACTCTTTGAGTAAATGTAACATTTTATTGATACAGACATTAAAAAGTAAAATAAAATAGAATACATTTTTGTATTTTCACTTTTAATTTTTTCCACTCTTGATTTTACATTTGAAAATGATTCTTTAGGATTGCTTATAATTATGTATTAATTTATGAAAACTTGCACAACTAGCCTATAATTTATTGGATGTTAGATTTTTCTCACACTTGCTATTTGAAAAAGCATTATAATTAGACTAGCCCTAATTGTAAATAGTGTAATTTTCATTCCCCTTTGATATATATTCTTAGAATTAGAAAATATGGATCAAAGAAAATTCTCACATTTGTCATTTATGTTGGCTAAATACTCTTCTATAGTATTGTATCATTTAACCCCTCAATAACAAGGGATTGTAAGATGTCTTTTCTAATTTCACTCTCCTCTTCCAAATAAGAAATGCTATATTTATTTTAAATAGTGATGTGGTTGGCAAATAGAATGTCTATGTACTTATTTTATATATTTGATTATTATAATGATTATTTGTGAGATATATATTCTTTGTATTTACGAATGTTTCATCTACCCATTGTCATCTTTTATTTTAGAATTGCTGAATTATTGTTTGTTGCTTTGCCAGTTTTCCTATTTATATGTTTACCTTTTATTCATTGATTGATAAAAACTCTTTATATCTGTGATAATATCAATTGCACAAGTTTTTTTTAAATTGCTTTTACTTCCTCCATTACATTTTAATATATAGAAGTTTTTATACTTCATGTACCCAAATGATTTCCTATCTTCAATTGAGGTTTGGGAATGCCTGTATATTTACAGATACAGGGCTTACACTATCCCTTTTCTAATCATATAATTGTATATATATGTATGCTCTATTTTCAACACTTAAATCTATGTCTGGAATTTATCTTGATTTAACATATAATGTAATGATGTGATGTGATTTTCTTCCAATTTCTGTAATAAAAATAAGATTAAATAATATTTCCTTTCTTCCATGACACACTAGGCTCTAGAGTGCAGTTTTGTGTTATATAGAAGGTTTCATAACTGTGTGTTGTTCTTGCAGTACTTCTTGTTGTAATGAACTATGGAATGTTGTTAATAACTGTGGTCCATTCTTAATGATCTATATGATCCTTGTCTGTTTATTAATTTTGAAATAAATTAGACAATTTTTCAGTTTAATTTGGATAGTATGCTTAAGCTTGGAACAACTGCTAATTTATAAGACATTGAATATTTACATTCAGGAACACGTTATATTTCTTTACCAGACTCATCTTTAATGCCTATTATAAAGTTTCACAGTTGTCTTCTTAGCTGATTCCTCATAGTTCTTAGATTTGTCACTAGGTGATTTATACTTAGGTTGTTTTAAAAGTCTAGAGAATGATGACTTTTATATGTTTCATGGTCATTTCTAAATTATATGGTTGAGTTTTTTGATGACAAAGTTCAGGATTAGACGTGAATCTAGTAAGTCAGTCTTTTGAGTCATAGTTCTCAAATCATCTGTATCACATGTATCTTTTATCTGTATGATCTGGCTCAAAAGCAATTTCACAACAATTTCAGGCCTGGTATTTATAGCCGTGTATGGCTCCTATTTGCTCTGAAGCAGGCATTAAATTTGTGTCATTCTTGGAGATCTGAACCCTGGCTGATGTCAGAATTACCTGTGAGTTTAGACCTCCAATTGCCTGGGTACACATGCTGGATGATGACTCAAGAATCCCTGTAAGTGGGAGCTTGACCCTAGAACTTCTAAAAGTTCCAGCCATGATTCCAAGTAATGACAGTTAATACCCAAATTATCTTTCCTATCAGACCTAGAGAAATAGTCTGCTGAAACCATTTTCTCATGTGTCCTTTCTGTTTTGAATTTCCTTTGCTATACTAATCCATTTTTAAAGATTTATTATTACTTTGTTTTGTTCTATGTGTATAACTATTTTACCAGCACAGATGTATATGTGCCATGTACATGCCTGGTGCCAGTGGAGATCAGAACAGAACATAGGATTTCCTGGCACTGGAGTTAGAGATGGTTGTTAGCCACCAAGTTGGTGCCGGGAATCAAACCCAAGTACTCTATAAGAACAGTCACTGCTCTTAAACCACTGAACCGGCTCTCTATCCCAAGGTATACTGATTTTGTTAACACAAAATTATGTGCTAACATCACAGCCCAAGCATGTCCATTGAGTGTACTTGTTCATATACACACAGACCAGTGCTCGAGTCCTCACTCGCTACAGAAAAAAATCCATTAAGGACCGATCACAGATGGGCTCTTCCACATTCTCCAACTGCAGTGTTTTCGTTAGTGGTTTTCTTCTATTAGAAACAGATGCATTCTCCTCTTTGCTATCTCAGGCAGTAGTATCTCCCTGTTTATCTATGGTAATTCAGTCCCTCTACTCTTTCCTTTTAACAAAGTTCTACTGTTTAGATTTGTTGATTTCAATGACCTTATAATGTATCCAATACAAAAAAAAAATTGTGCTGTTGGAATGTATTTGGGATATCTTGACAGATATAATAAATTCTATAAAATTTAACTTTAAGGGAAATTATCAAGCCTAAAACCACCAAAATTTATATGAACTCTAGCCAGAGGGCCTGATATTTACTATGAAAATCAGACAATGTCAGAACTAGGATTAAAGTAAAGAGGAACAATAGGAAAAAAATAAGACAGATAATAGTAAACACTATGTCTACTAAAATCAAATTATTGGTGTCTGATGTGGGAGTCCCCTCTGTTTATGTGTTGCTTTTATTGGTTAATTAATAAAAAAAACTGCCTTAGCCTGATAGGGTAGAACTTAGGTAGGCAGGTAAAGCTGGACTCAATGCTGGGATAAAAAAGGGCAGAGTCAGAGATAGATGCCATGGAGCCACCGCTGGAGATAGATGTGCTGAAACTTTGCTGGTAGGCCACTGCCACATGGCAATACACAGATTACTAGAAATTGGTTAAATTAAGATGTAAGAGTTAGCCAATAAGAAGCTGGAGCTAATGAGCCAAGCAGTGTTTTAGTTAATATAGTTTCTGTGTGGTTATTTTAGTTCAGGGTGGCCTGGACGAACAGGGATCCATGAGTCAAAAACACTATGTCTGTGGTGATCTGTAAGTATTTCAGTGGTTCTTGGACCTTTCTTGGTTTTACAACTATGGATGATAAAATTTAAAGTATATGAGATCGAAATTTCAACATCACATAATACTTTTCAAGAACTCAACCTATCAAATATATAAGTACATATTTATGTTTTCCAGCTTTAATCTAGAGAAAAATGCAAGTATGCATATATGTGTTTAATCCTGAAATTAAATGAAATGTATCATCTGACACAGGAAAATCACTCTACTAAGTAAAATAATTTCCAATTCAGCACCTGAGTGAAGGTAAAGTCATTGTCCTTACCATAAATAAGGAAATTGATATTCTGGACCCAAAGTTATCCCAATTCGCCATTCACCTGCACTTTACTACCCAGAAGGACTGAGGTTAGAGTTCCAACTAACTTCCTTTACTGGCAGAATATATAAGTGTTTCCTGGCTTAGATAGTGCTTAAGTTACTTGAAAAAATACATCTATAAAGTAAAACATTTGAAATAATAAAAAGCTCTCACTGTGTAAAGGAAGCCTTTGATGACATTTCTTTGTAATATAAACTTATCAGTTCAGCCAGGTACCCCCTTTCTCTACTTGACTACCTCCACCCAGCACTGGGGTTCAGATAAATGCCACTGTCATGCCCAACTTCAGCAGGTGCTACAGACTCACACTCAGGTCCTCATGCTTATACAGCAATCTCTTTACCAACTAGGCCACCACTCTAGCCGGCGTGAATCAAGAAATTTTTAACAAGAGTAATAAATTCATCCATGTCCGAACAACAAACTTCGCCAAAGTTTAGCGGAAATAAATGTATCAATGTTAAGAATACATAAAAACATGTATCTACTATGAAGACTGACATAACAACTTAGAGAGCTGAAGCTGCATGTGCTATACAATATGGCAGCATCAGCCACATGCAACTGAAAATGTATAGCTCAATAAAATCAATTAAGAAAAAGTATTTGAACATGACTTTTACAATGAGAGGTGCTTTATTAAGTCTACTATATAAACAGTGTGTAGGTTAATCTTTATTATAAACTTGACTGAATTTAGAATCACCTATGAGACTCAACTCTGGACATATCTAAGAGGCATTTCCAGAACGACTCCACTGAAGAGGTGAGACCTACCCTGAATGAGGCTACCACTAGTATATGGGTCC
>JAQHUG010000105.1:938009-1004477 GCA_028555095.1 Dicrostonyx torquatus | reverse complement strand
CTATATACCACTAGTATATGGGCTGAATGAAAAGGAGCAAAGGATAAAGCAATATGTGTACCAGCACTCACCTCTTTCTGCTTTCTACCTCGAAACATAAGGGAACCGCTTATCTGTAACCATGCCCTCTCTACCATGATGAACATAGCGTCCTTATAGTCTGTGATGGCTAATGTAGAATATCAACTTGAAAAGATCTAAAATCACGTAGGGACAGTCCCCTGGGTATGTCTGTGAAGGAGTTCCTAGACTGGGTTAATCACCCTAAGTGTGGAAAGCACTATTCCATGGGCTGAGGTCTTAGCCTGAATAAAAGAGAGAGAACAGGCAGAGCCGCAGCATTCTTCTCCTGGCACCTGCAAATTCAGTGTGAGCAGCTGCCTCAAGCCCCTCCCTCCATGCCTTTCCTTCCACGGTGGACTTTACCCCTGAACTGAAGCCAAAACAACCTTCTCCTTCTTTAGGCTGCTCTTAATAACTGATACATATCCCGGTGGTTATTGGTGATGTATCTAACATGGAGTTCTACCTGGGCTAGCACATGTGTGGGATCCCTACCCAAGTATTCATCAGTCACAGGTATCAGAAGACAGAAATTGGAGATTCTAGATGATTTATCTTCATATTTAAGTCGTTTTTCCTATTCTAAGCCAAATGTCTAATTTAGAAAGGAGTCTCTTAGTGACATCCCCCTGAAAATTTACATGTGAATAAGATAAAAGTATTGCCAGTGATGTTGAAAGCCTTTCTTCATTAAAAGATTTTCTAGCTATATTCAATATGAGCTTTCTATAACCTGCTCTGAAAGAAAAGTGCTTGAGGTAGCAGAAAATACAAAAGATAAACAAACAAAATGCAAATCGAGAGTTACAGCAGGGCTTCTGTTACCTGGAAATGCTTTGCTGATTCAAGTCACATGCACCCAGCTATGTATTTAATTAATGATTGAGGATCTGCAGGAAGAAGTTCTAATGTGGCCTAAAAAGACTTTCATTTGAAAAAAAAAATCTCTTGAAAAGTTTGGAGTTTATTGTTTTTAAAACGGTCTGATGACTTTGACATATAAATTATTCAAGGGTATTCATATTCTTTTGTGTACTACTTGGAGGTAAGTTACAATAATATGTGGTGGTGGCAATTTTAAAACCCCGAGAGACATTTTTTTCCCAAAGATTTGGATCTGTAGCTAATTAAACATAAGCCGCGATGGAGATGCCGGTTTGCTGTGAAGTTGTACCGTTGAAGGCAATATTTTGGAAGATGAAACTTCATCTTTTGTCTTTTCTATTTTTCCATTAATGGTGGGAACCATTCAATAGAGATTGCCGACCTCCTACCAGCCTACCCACCGATAAGCAAGAAAATCAGGGTAAAAATTAATTGAATCCCTTCACTCACTGTACACTGTTCTTATACATCTCTTTTCTCTGACCCAGAGGATCATCCTAGATGATACTATAAAATATTTTGTAAAAAAGAAACAAGAGAGGAGGTGTCGATCATTAACAAAGTCATTTGTACCAGCTGATTACAATTGACTTTTGTTTGTCCCAACACTCTGAAAGTCTTTGCTTCCTGTTTCTGTTATACTTCCATACTAATATGAATTGCTGAGAACCCCAATACAGGAGATGCTGTGGCTAAACACATTCAAGGGGTTACATTTAAGTTGTAAGTGGGAAAAGCAAGTGGATAAGAAAGTGGGATATTGGGATAAGCAAGCCTAAACTATAGTCCAAGGTTTCATAATTAATAGTTAGTTTCTGTGTCATTTTTTGTGAGTTGGCCAACCAAAGAACAATCTGTCTCCAGGAAATGGCATATTCCAGTAGTTCTTCCACATCATAGTTGGAATCTTTGTTGTAAACAGATGGAAGATAACTGATTTTTAAGACATATTTATTCTTACTTTATACATGAATGTGTTTTGCCTACATGTAAGCCTGTGCAACATATGTGCACCTGGTACCCATAGAGGCCAGAAGAAGGCATCAAATCTTCTGGAACTGATGCAACAAATAGTTGTTAGTCACCATATGAGTGCTGAAAACCAAACCCATGTCCTCTTATCCACCAAGTCATGCCTCCATCCCAACATTTAGACTCTTCATATGATGCTTCTAGACACTGCCATACCGCTACTGCATCAGCAAAGCCAGGCTTGCTCAGTGTCCTGCAAACCAATTCCACTTCCTTTGTCCTCCCAATATTCAAAATCATTGTTGCCTACATGCATTTCTGCATTTCCCCTTCTATTTCAGAGGAAATGTGACAGCTCAGAAGATGTTCAACATGGCTTTTCTTTTGACTAGTCTCTTGAATACTGTATCTTTATAGTGCCATGTTTGCTTGCCGGTATGTTTGATACCACTTCTTAGATATTTAGTTATCAGTCTGTCCACTGAACAGTAACAGACCATTCAGTGACCTCCGAGTTCAGTTCAGTAATTTTAAGATTTAAGGGCCTGTTCAGAAAGTGTTGTTTCCCCTTCCTGCCATAAGAAAGTGCTCTTTGCACAAATAACTTGAGCTGATTTCTGGGACCCATAAGGTGGAAGAGAACTGACTCCTGAAAGTTGTCTTCTGAACACATATACACAATAAGAAAATAAATGTAAACTTTAAAAATCAAAATAAAACATAAAAAGTGTGTAAATTAGTACCATGTACAACAGAGACATGCATGTCTTTAGTAACTGTAGTTATTTATGAATAAAGCATCTGTAGCCTTTTTCTCTTTCAGTGTGTTTGTTTCAGATAATTCCTACAGTTGTAAGGGCATAAATGTATGTTGGCTTGTTTGGATTAAAAAAAATATTATTAGGCATTAGCTCCCCCACATCCTATGAATAATACAAAAAGATTTTACCTAGAAGTGATGAAGTTTTGGAACTTCTGCCCTAGGAGGTCTGAGAGTTGTCCTATTTAAGGTGAATTGAGTTCCTTCAATGAACTCTTGTGGAATGCCCGCTTATTTTGTGCCAGATTACTGATGCTCCAACACATTCTCTAACAGCGATGCCAAGGAAGAATCCTATTACCAAAAAACAACAACAGAAAGCTGAACAGCAGGAAATGAAAATATATTCTGAAAACCACTGTTAGGCAATTGAATATGGCGTCAAATTGAAAATGGACTCAATTCCTTGTTTAAATGATATAAAGCACATTGAAAAGTCAACTCTCTTTTTCTTCTGTGTTTCGAAGCCATACACTGAGAAATTCTAATCATAGTTTCTAACAAAAAGTATATGGACAGCCTTAAGCTAGTCTCCCCTTGGTTTTGGCATGCCTGACCTATCAAGGTGTGTCACCCACACACTTGAAATAGTTGATACTCTCAGAGGGAGGCTGTTTCCAGATAGGTAGCTGCAGGTAGGAACTTTACTACCAGCTGATATCAAAGAAAAAGGAGAGTCAAATAGTGATTACTTCGGTCTAGGAAAACATCTAGGGAAGCAGGGAAGTTGAATAACAAATGTGGAGAAAGAGTTAGCTATGGAGAATACATTCTGAAATTCTACACCACAGTACAGCAATGTGTTCTATGTTTTATGAAGAACTGGAAGAGAGGAGTTCAAAAGCTCTAAAAAATAAACAATAAACGGGGGAAAGACAAGAACAAAACTAAGAAAAAGAAGAATTTATCCTTCTATAGGGAGATGGAAATGATAACTAGTTTCCCTGATTTGGTCAGTATTCATTGTGCATGTGTAATGAGTTATCACATGATCTCTGTAAGTAGCTACAATTATTATATGCTGATTCAAAAGCAAAGACTAATTAGAAAGTGGTTTCCCTTACATCACACATTTGAGTTTTCCAGGTCCCAACCAAGGTTAAAGCCATGGAGAAGAGTTATGTGTGGGATTCATGAATGACCACGACCAGTAAAGGTATGTATGTGGTTTTGGTCTTTATGTATAATCGTATTAAGCATGTTCTTGATTATAATTCAGACTGCAGGGTTTGAAGTGCCCCTAAGGTGTTCGCACCACTACAGTGGTTGCCTTTGTGTCCAAATTGGTTGCAGTGAGCAGGCTGGAGATAGTCATGTCTTGCTTTTATACTCCAACTTTATTTATGTCTTTTTTTTTCTAGAAACACCTCAAAGACATTGAAAAGAGTAGAGTAATATATTTTGTTTAAAAAAATTGCTGTGAAACATGTTTGATCTTCCATGAAATGGTTTCATCTAACAAAACTGATTATTTTACTCCTACATGGTCAGCAACAGTAGCTGAACTACAGGGCAACTTTTGAGGACATCTCTTAATTATCTTCATCCATAATTAACTAATGACCAACAGATAAATCAGAGTGGATCCTAGATGCTCCTGTGCCTGTATCTAGTCTTCATTATACCCTAAGAGACTTTCCTTGTTAAAAGCCATGTGGCGAGAACAGATGGCCTGCATGTGTTATCTTCATCTCTGTTGGCATTGAGGACATTACTGTTGGGTGACTTGACAGTAGACGCATCTTCGGGAGTCTCTCCTCTACAGCCATCTGGTACTGAATTTTCAACTGCAGCCTGTGGGGTTTGAAGAGTGTCTCAACATGAAGGGAGTAATAAGTCTCTGGCCACTGCAGCCATTGAAGTAAGTGGCCAGAAACTTCTCTGACTGCTAAAATATGCAGATATAATCTAGGAAAGGCTGCTGTCTTCTTAATAGTAAATGATCATGAGATTAACCTGAATGCTTGCTTGTGTTTGATAAGTAGCATACAAACCCGAAAGACTTAAATACTGCTTTAATCCTTGTATTTAGCAGTAAGGCTTGAGTAAGTCACAAATGTATTTGTTCTCAGTTTCAGTGTATAAAATGGGAATAGTATTATGACCTAGATCACAGAGGGTGGCAGTAAATTTGAAAGTGATATTCTAATTAGCATCAACAATTGTGTTACAAAAAAAAAAAAACCCGTGGGGTAATTTTGAGTTGTGGTTTGAGAGATCTATGGTTTTACTATTTTTATTATATAATCTGTAAACACATTATGGCAGAAACATATATGCACTTGTTTTTACCTTTCCTTGGTATCAGAATTGATTGAATAAAGATAAATTCACAAGATAATGGCAATTTTATTGGTAGCAATTTGCCAAGTCATCCTGATACTCTTGATAGCAGAGAAAATCTTACACATCAAACATTACACATCACACAGTAAATGCATAGATTTATGTGAATATATATCTAATGTCTATGAAGAGTTAAAAAGACCAGACATTGTTCAAAGAGGCCTAACAGAGAGGCAGAATCACAATTATGTTTAGGAATCTAAAGAGTCTCTCTGGGAATAAGCTAATGACCTTACCTGGTAGAAGTACTGCAGCAGATTCAAACCTGAGATCTGAGGTTTGAGAGGAACCTCAGAGTGGAGATCAGCTGAATTGAGGTGAGGAACTATGGAGGCTGCAGAGGGGAGGGGCAGGACCAGACTCAGATAGACAAATATACTGAAGAATGGACAGATCCAATTGGACTTATGAACAGAGAGATGGCAATTTTAGCAGGTCCCATCAATCACAGGAACTAAACTAATATCCCTGAGACAGTCCAGAGTTCTGTCTTTTGCTCCTTGACACGCATACTGAACTATCAGATGAGTCAGGGCAGCCATGGCTATCTCAGGGTCAAAGATTATGGTGTCCTGGTTACACCCATTCAATCTGGTGTGTTAAATAAATTCTTGGGATTGTTTTTCCTAATATGATTTTAATATGCCAACAGTTCTCATATGTGCCCATTAACTCTGATAAATGTGTAGGGTAGTACTTGTTCTACATTTGGAGTAACTTATTTACCAGTCTGGACTATGGGCTACTCTTGCATAGCATCCAAAAAGCAGAGGAAGTAGGAGAGGCTGGGGTCCAGTTATATTTTTCCAGTGCATATTCCCAATGACACACTTCCTCAATGACCTACTTCCCCTAAGCAGATCCCATCTTCCCACATCTCTAGCCTCTTCCAGTAGTGCTGCCACCTGGGAAAGTAATCTTCAACTCACGAATCTCTGGAGAACAATTAGATCCAAACCACGCCGTATTATCTCATTTGGTGCTGGCAAGCCAATATTCCAAGGCCCTCATTCCAAGCTAACAAGGATAGCTGTTCATTTTAGCATTAACAAACAATGGGATTCATGTGACCTACATTTTCTCTCTTTGGGACCACAGCTTTCTCTGAAGCCAGGTTCACACAACGGTCCTTTTATACACTTGGGCTCTGTGTTAAACAAGTTCAGCTTGTTTAATGGTGACTCGAGGTCACTCTGCTCTTCACAATTATGCCACTCAGAGTTGAAACACTCTCTCATTCCTAATTCCCTGTATCCTATTTTTATCCTTTTCCTTACAGCCATTGGTAAGCTTGGAAATATTTTTATATTCTGCTTTGTGAATTAATTTGGTTTCTAACTACACGGTCACTTCAAAGAAAAACATAATGTTACTCAAAGAAATATTAATGGTAGCTTTATCTCATAGTAGAGTTCTGGGTATTATTTTCATCTTTTATAAATTACACTACACATAAATTATAAAAAATCACAACCTTACTTACCCAGCCATGGTGACACACACCTTTAATTCCAGGTCTCTTCTGGAGGAAGAGACAGGCAGATCTCTGTAGCTTGAGACCAAGCTGGTCTACTTAGTGAGTTCCAGGACAACTGTAGATACACAGTGAGAACCTGTTCAAATAAATAAATTTAAAAAGAAAAAGAAAAAGAAAAATTTACAATCTTACAAAATAAATTTGAAATTAGATTCAAATAATTTATTTTTTATATATTCACCAAAAGAATTTTTTTAGAATCTCACCAATTCTACTGAAGGCAGCACATAAGAACACATGATAATACCTTCATCATCTACACAAAAAGACAGCATGCCAAAAAGAAAGTCACTGGTCAGGGTCTGAGAAGCAGAGTTGAGGACTTGGCAGTGTGGCCTGTGGTAAGTGATAAATCATATGGAAGAATGAATGAGGTGTAGGACAAGCACAGAAAGAACAAAGAGCTACGAAATACTTGGAAACACAGTCCCTTAGGGCCTGAAGATTGCAACTCAGAGGCCCTGAGACTGAGTGGTTAAGAGCCCTGGCTGTTCTTCCAAATGATCTGGGTTTGATTCCTAGCACATGGAAGCTTACAGCAGTCAGTAACTCTAGTTCTAGAGCATCAGATGCCCTCTTCTGACCTCTGCAGGTACCAACCACTTATGTCATGCACAGATATACATGCAGCCAAATAATCATATATAGAGAATAAGGATAATTTTTTAAAAGAATTTGAGTTAGGGTGGGCTAAAACTATGATAATCTTAAATTGCAGAATAGTGAAAGGGTTCCGTTGATCAAAGTTCTTGCTGAGAAACAAAGATTTTGTACAGGAAACAGTAAGTTGTAGAATGCTTTTTTTAATTGGGATTCAGAATGTTATTTGACTTTTTTTATTTTATTGATTTGTATTGAGCTCTACATTTTTCTCTGCTCCCCTCCCTGCCTCTTCCCTCCCCTTCAACCCTCCCGCAAGGTTCCCATGATCCCAATTTACTCAAGAGATCTTGTTGTTTTCTACTTCCCATGTAGATTAGATCTATGTAAGTTTCTCTTAGTGTCCTCATTGTTGTCTAAGTTCTCTGGGATTGTGATTTGTAGGCTGGTTTTCTTTGCTTTATGTTTAAAAAACCACCTATGAGTGAGTACATGTGATAATCGTCTTTCTGGGTCTGGGTTACCTCACTAAAAATGATTTTTTTTCTAGCTCCATCCATTTGCCTGCAAAATTCAAGATGTCATTATTTTTTTCTGCTGTGTAGTACTCCATTGTGTAAATGTACCACATTTTCCTTATCCATTCTTTGGTTGAGGGTCATTTATGTTGTTTCCAGGTTCTGGCTATGACAAAGAAAGCTGCTAAGAACATAGTTGAGCACATGTCCTTGTGGCACAATTGAGCATCCTTTGGATATATATCCAAGAGTGGTATTACAGGGTCTTGAGGAAGGTTGTTTGCTAATTTTCTGAGAAATCACCACAGTGACATCCAAAGGGGCTGTAGCAGCTTGCATTCCCACCAGCAATGCATAAATGTTCCCTTTATCCCACAGCCTCTCAGGCATAAATTGTCATCAGTGTTTTTGATCTTGACTATTCTTACAGGTGTAAGATGGAATCTCAGAGTTGTTTTGATTTGCATTTCTCTAATGACTAAGGATGTTGAGCATTTCTTTAAGTGTCTTTCAGCCATTTTAGATTCCTCTGTTGAGAGTTCTCTGGCATTTGGCCTGCAGTCTTGGTAGAACAAAAGGGGACAAGAGAATCTAGTATGGACCTCATTGCTTCCAGGTTTGTCTCCTTCCATTTATCTCTGCTACAGATGAGTAAAGCTGCAGTGCTAAGAGTCTCCAGAACAACATGAAAGGCTGCAGAGAAGTCATCTTGTGTAGGCCAGTGCTGTGGTTTAAATGCAATATGTCTGCCACAGGCCCATGTGTTGAATGTCTGGCTCCCACCTCATGCTGCCAAACTGTGCAGCTCTGAAAATGTCAGGAGGTAGGGCCAAGTTGGAGGAAGTAAGTCCCTGGATAGGTCTTGGTGCTCTACCTAGTCCCTGGGTGTGAAAAGGTATGAATCCATGAGGAGGATGGACAGGTGGAAAGCAGATGGGAAGGTAGCCTTGAGATAACTAGAGTCTGCAGTGTGTTCTTGACAGCAGGTGTGGTGCCACAGGTCAGAATCGAAGGAGCCAAGGTCTAAGGCTGAAGCCTTGAAACAATGAGCTAACACAAACCTTCCAGGTTGTTGTGTATCTTGTCACAATCCTGCAGGAACTGCCACAAAGAGCAGTGTTGTAACCTCTGTCTATTCTGATCTGGGGTCACAAGCAATCCACCAAGGCCTTGCTAGTGGAGCAAACAGCTAAGTCAGGGTTCTGATTTTGACCCTTTTCCTCAATATCAAACGTTCCTGAAAATAGATTTAATATCTCAAGTAATCACTGATCTACATGTATGAAAAAATTTGTATGTTACACAAGTGAATGATGGAATTAAAAAGATTTTGAACTACAAAACTGAATGAAGCCAAAGGGAAAGTCTTTTAGAGGGGAAAAATATATTGCCAGTAACCCAACATCCTATGATCTATGTTAAGTTTTCTTTTTTTAGAGAAAAGTTAACTCTGTGTTGAGTAAATCTCCATTCTGCACTGAGTGCAGAAAGGGTGTATATCAAAGTGATGGGTGAATGAGTTGGAAGCAGAAGTTAAGACAATCATAACTACAAACCCACATATATTATGAAAATGTAGTCATAGATTTTTCCATTGTTTTATATTAACAAAATGAAGCCTCCTACAGGAGAAACATCATATAAATGGTATTGTTTAAAAATTGCTGTATTCAGCCAGGCGGTGGTGGCGCACACCTTTAATCCCAGCACTCGGGAGGCAGAGGCAGGCGGATCTCTGTGAATTCAAGGCCAGCCTGGTCTACAAGAGCTAGTTCCAGGACAGGCTCCAAAGCCACAGAGAAACCCTGCCTCGAATAACCAAAAAAAAAAAAATGCTGTATTCATTATGAGGATCTTAATTATGGTCATCATTTACCAAACAAAAAAAAAATCAAAGTCGTGTCAGAGAATTCATAATAATGAATGTTTCTCATTAAACCTTAATGAACAAGTGGCTTATACTGAAAGAAGTTTGTGAAATATCCTAATTTTCCTTTCTTGTTTAAAATAATTAATATTCATGCAAATTAGATCCAAATTAACACAGTTTAGGTGGTTACTTACTACTGCAGATTATAGATTTGTTTATTACCATAGAAGTCAATTGTATTTGTCAGCATGGCTAGATTGTGTTGTGATGAACAACCATTGAGATCTCAGAGACTTCTTTAAAGGTGCAGAGTCATCCTCAGAGCTGCTCTGACCCCACCAGTGACTCAAAAATCACTGCTGCTTGCACTGTAAGCCTCAAACCAACACAACTCATGGGAGCACCATTCCCAGGAACAGCAAGGTTGTGTATTACCTTTCAAAAGTTTCTGCCTAAAGTGACACACATAAGTACTCACAACCCAGGGCCATATAATCTAGCTAACATGTTGCAGGATACTTGATCACACTGTAAACTTCGAGATTATGTTAATTAAATAAAAGCCTGAGGTCAGGAGGTGGAGCCAGCAGCTAGTTGACAGGAAGTAGCCATAGAGGGTAAAGAGAGAGTCAAAAAGACAGATAAGGAAATGCGCAGGAAGTAGAAGGGAGGGCTTACAGTTCTTCAGTTTCTTGTTGTAATAAAGAAGTGTGCAGGCTGTGTTCCCAGCACCTGAGAGGAGCTTGGGCCCTTTTGTTCATTCCCACCCGGCTCTCGGCCACCAGCTAGCTTATGCCCGAAATAACCACACAAAAATTATATTGATTTTAATAATGCCTGGTCATTAGTTCTAGCCTCTATTGGCTAATTCTTACATCTAATTCAGCCCATTTCTAAAAGTCTGTGTGTCACCACGAGGTGGTGATCTTACCAGGAATCATTCAGCATGTCTGACCCTGGCGGCTTCATGGTGGCTCTCCCTGACTCAGTCTTCTTCCCAGCATACTGTTCTCTTTTTCCCACCTATCTAAGTCCTGCTCTATCAAGAGGCCAAGGCAGCTTTCTTTATTCAACCAATGAAAGCAACCCAAATATAGAAGATCCCTCCTACACCAGTTTCTTTTAGATTGGACAGGTAGAAAAACATCTCACTCTCTGAGATGCTAGCTAAGGAGGTAGGTCAATCTCTCTGAGCTAGCAGATTTTCACCCCAGCCTCTGACTCCTAAAACTTTATTGCTAAAATCACAAGATATAAATTTAGAAAAAAACTAACACAGTGGATATGTGAGGAAATGGACGTGTACTCTATTATTAATAAGTTGTCTACAGCAGCAATACCAAAGTTAAACAAAGATATTGGTTAAACGTGCATTGTGTACCTATTGGTGAGTACTCCTAGGATTATTTGCATAGTGTGAGGAAAGAGTGGAATCCTTCACAAACCAGTCCCAATAATACTATATCTTGAACAAATATAAAATTTCATCAATCCAAAAGTTAATAGATTAATTGCCATTGTGTCTATGTGAGTATAAACAAACCATAAAAGATATCCTCTCACAATCTGAGAAGGATTGAACTACCAATGCCAAAGACATCTCTCTAGAGAATGGAGTACTGTTCCCTTGAGTGTGGGATTATGTACATCAAAGGCAAAGCTCCTTTCTTCAGGTGAATGTATTATTCCATTAACGTGTAAGGAATGTTCTTTCTCAGCCAAAAATAAAGAAGAGAGGACTGTAACTAGAGGTGAAAGACTCTCCCTTCTGGAATCCTGTCTGAGAAGGCACACATGCTCTACTTTCTTCTTTATCTCGGGGGCTAAAACGGTAAGTAAATGAAGAGTTGAGTTAATTAAATGTGTATTTAACTGTATTACCTGGCATTGATTGGCTGGGGCCAGTGTGAAATAGTTAATGTAAGTGCTGATCGTCTCCTCCAGGAGGTAACCTCAAGGACATATAATGATAGTGGTAATTTATTTAGTTGAAAATGACTGTGTTCACATACCAATAAGTTGGTAGACAGCCTAATGGTACAAGTGAGATTTGCACTGGCTTCGGGGATTTAGTCATTTGATTTGTTTGACTATATTTAGCCTGTAATTCATGATTCCTCTTGACTCCCAGTAAAGATTGGGAAGTTCTTCATGTTGATAAAGAAGTACGAGTCCTACTAGTGTTGCAGATACTGGCCTGAATTCACTAGAGGCTACAAGAAACAAACACACCAGAAGACAACCATGTGGTGAGTTCTGTACATGAGAACCACTTATTTCTCCAATATAGATCCTTTAGGATCTGAAGATTGCTCTATAAATTAATGCCAAACATAAAAATATGCTATCACTAAGCACTTCAGGTTTTATTACAGGATGTAGTTGCCAGAATTCATATTTTTGTATATACTCCAATAATCTAATCTGCTAATAAGAAATACTCTACCCCAGTAGTTCTCAACCTTTCTAACACTGTGATTTTTTTTAAATATAGTTTCTCATGTTGGTGATCCCCAACCACAAAATTATTTTGTGCTACTTCATAACTGTAATTTTTCTGTTATGAATCATAATGTAAATGTCTGAGAGGCAGGATATCTGATATTCAGCCCACACAAAGGGGTCTTGACCCACAAGTTCAGAACTATAACATGAACTTCTGTCTCAATGCTTTAACAGAACTGAAACCTGCTTACCATCCTTAATCAGATGTAGTAAAGAAAATTTTAATGTAAATATGCAAGTGGCTCTGAATTTTCACCTTCGATTTACCAGAGAGCAATAAGTAATTCTGTATGACAAACATAAGAATTATTATTATGTACATTTAAGCTTGCATACCACATAAGGACATCTTGATCAACAATACCATGTATTGAGCCGGGCAGTGGTGGCGCATGCCTTTAATCCCAGCACTTGGGAGGCAGAGGCAGGCGGATCTTTGTGAGTTCGAGACCAGCCTGGTCTACAAGAGCTAGTTCCAGGACAGGCTCCAAAGCCACAGAGAGAAACCTAGTCTCGAAAAAAAAAAAAACAAAAAAAAAACAATACCATGTATCCACAGCAGTTTATACAGTCTCATGACATTATAGCCATCTTAGTTCATATATGTGCACCCTGTGAAATTCACATATGATAAAACCACCAAAAAATTCATTTTTTTCACCTTGTATACATTTTTCAACTTCTATATAACTTAAGTGATACATAGCTATATTTACATGATTGTTAATGGCGGGAAGGCTGCCCAGTCCTAAGCTGGTAACTACCAGTCAGGAAGCCCAAAACTCAGCCAGCAGAGGTCTCTGTTAGACTCTCTACAGTACAATGTTCATGGCCTCCTGGGAGTCCTTTCTGGTTCAGTGAAAACTGCTTCCTGAATGCATAGTTCTATCTAAAGTTTTTAAATATATAAAAAAGGAATTCTGGCACCAGTGGGTGTTAAGTTCTGGTTTAGAAGTTCACTTTCAGAACATAATTTCTGTTTAGATAAACCAACAAGATCCACAGCCCACGTGTTCTACTGATGGAGAGATGTTCCTCCTTTGTCATCCCCCTGCATTAAATACCAGTATGTAGTTTTCCTTCTCCAGGGAAACTGGAGCGAACACTCACCTCCTTGTCATCTCAGGGGACATCTGTTTTGCTATCTAAGCTTTCACCAGCCCATATTTAAGGTCCTCAGAATTAAGAGAGAGAGCTTTATTTACTTATTATTTGTTTATTTCTGTTATGGAATACATTCAAGTGAGTCATCAAAACTGAAAAACGCTGGAACATGAAAACTGTCATCACAGCAAGAAGGAGAGTTGTAGATGTGTTCTTCAAAGCAAAGCACACTCACTACCAATTCATCTTTGTTTGATGTGTTTAAGTGGTTGCAACCCAGGGAAGCAGTTTCTTCAGGCACATGCCAGTAAGTCAGTGGAGAACTTTATATTTAAAGGCTAAAGAGTGTAAATTCACTTCTAGTCTCAGGAACCACCATCCAAAGGACAAAAAAAAAAACCCTGTTCTTGGCATCAGGATTTCAGTGACCACCACTTCTTTCTTTTACTCTCTATGTGATCCTTGCTTAAGTAACTTCTTCTATCCGTTTAGTTCTCTGTGACTTGAGGATAACAGGATTTGCTCCACAGGATGATCCCAAATAGTAAAGAAGATAACACACATGTAAAGCCCTCTTGAATCATACCATACTTTGATTCCTTTTTCCTACCTCTTTACTTTTTGAGGTAATAATCAGGATGAGGCCTAGAACATGCTTTTAATTTTAAAAGTAATTGAGTAGCTGAAAATTAAGTCTAATGCTTTCTGTTGTAAGTTATAATTTTTTATTTATAGGACTCTATAATGCCTCCTTCCTATCTTCATACAAAAGACATGTGTCTGGGTTGATTGGGACACTGTATGCCTGTGCCATTAGGTGGTTCACATGTTCATTGATAGGAAACCTATAATTCTGTATCTCTTCAGCTACCAAACTGTGGTAGAAAAACTTTTCTACCAACAAATGTAAACTATCAGAAGCAAAGGGTAGATAATCGTCCCAACAGCCCACATATTCATCATTGTTTCATTGTCATGTTCACTGACAGCCTGCTCCATGGATTTCTTCTGTTGATAGGAAAAAGATTCTTATGCCATTGTCTCCATTGCCACTCTCTAGCCTGAAAGGAACATTTCTGAATGGATATATCTAAATCTAACTGATAAATTGAACATGAGGTAGAATTTTAAATCTAAAACAGAATCCAAGTAGGAGGAGTCTCTCTGTTGAAAATAGAAACAACAGTGTGGAATGTCCAAAAAAGACAGTGTAACAGGTAGACTTCATTGATAAAAGGAAGCAAAGAAGGGAAGAAGGAGGAAGAGGAGATGACATTATAGGTACTGTGAAGGCAAGAAAAGAAAGAGACACTTTATAGAAGGAGGTGAAAAGTTCTTCCCTACTTCACTGCAGAAAAAAAAAGTGCACAGTAGTTGTGGGTTAAAATACAGGTATGCATTAGAGAGGCAAATCCTTTATTCTGACATGCTATGATCTTCATTCATATTCAACAGAGGAACTATTAGCTGCAGTATACTCCTATTTAAAACCAGTCCAGTCCAGTATGTAAGCAGCCTCCTTAAGTTTGACTTAGGCTCTTTGTGATCCTTAGTCTGCCAGAATGTTCTACCGCTCTCTAGTTTTTTTTTTCTCTCATGTGAAATACCCTTAATCCAAAACAGAGGACTTTTGACTTTTGCTTCACTATTTCCCTTCTGTTAATGTAAAAACAAGTCTTCTCAACCCATACCCATACCTTAAAGGTAGATATTGGAAGTCACTTTGACTTGTCCCTACCACTGTCTTCTCAATTCACCAGGATGGGAGACAAAATCTTTCCTGAGCTGAGTTTGTTAGTATGAAGTGTCTAACCCAGGTTGAGTTTTATATAGTCCAGGCTAACCTCAAACTCACCATGTAGCCAAGGGTAACCTTAAATTCCTTATTCTTCTTCCACATCCCAAGACTTGGGAATTCAGGGTACACTATCACATCCATCATATTCTTCCACTTTATGAAGTGAATCCATCCTTCCCATTTTTCAGAGACATGTGTTTAAGAGATATAATGGAAGAGAATTATTTACCTCTCAAGGCCTATAAATTAACAGATCATTCACAATTATTATATCTATTTCCAAACTATGAAAACAAAGCAGAAATTTTACATGTGGAACTTCTGGGTTCTTCTAAAATTCCCTTTTTTAGCATTACAGAGGGACTTAAATCAAGTCTTCATTCTTGTTCATGTTTCATATCATTAGCCTATACATAAGATACTTCTCTCATTGTGTTATATCTTTGACTCTGGAATAAGAAGCAGGAACAACTCCATGTAAATCTAAGCATGCCTTTTTCTTCATCAGTGATAAGACTGCCATGTAAAATGTTTTCCTGAAACAATCAGAATAATATATACTGCTGAGTCCATTTCAGAATAAAATTTCCCCAGTAACCAATAGGAACATTACATATATTGACAGGCATCCAACTGAAGCCACTCAGAGAGAAGCAACAAGTGTCTAAAAAGCAGAAGCTTTGGGAGAAGTACGGCTTGCAAGAGCTCCTGTTTTAGATCAGTAATTGCCCAGCTCAATGAGGTGATAATGGAGATTTAATGAACCTCATGGAAGTGAAGGCTTTCTCAGGAAAATAATGCAGAGTGTTCTTGTCCTTCATTGTCTCTTAATGTCGATAACTTCATTGCTGTAACAGTGTAGATATGCAATAGTTTAACTGAACTGGACTGCCTGTCAAAGGACTGCATTCATAACTGCTTTCTCTGATCTTTTCCTTGCCCCAATTTGACTGTGTGATGAATAGTTAAAGATAAGGTTCATGTTTTTCATCACATTCTCCTTCCCCACCTTCTGTCCCAGTCTAATTCCACTACAGATTGTGTCCACAGGAGATGAGCAAGTTAAGAAAATATGCTTCTTTTAGATGTCTTTAGGTCTTGGATATTCGCCAAATACGTTTCTATATTGTGGTCACTGAGCCTGAAACTGAGAAATCTTCAGAGAGCTTGTGAATCAGCCTTTTGGAAAAAACAATCTAGGACATTTGTGAAATGTGTCTTTTCTGGCAAAGCAAGTATGAAAATTTCTGCATTTGTAACCACTGCCTATTTAAGGATGTCATGATCAAGCCAAGCTTAGAACTTGCTATGATGAAGCAAAACCTGTCAAGAAATTTATGATTTTTAAACACAGGGCATCTGGAAAGGTCTAGAAGGTCTGTGTATAATGTCATGCATGACATCTCCAAACTGGAAGAAAAATCAAATGCGAGATACTATTAACACATCTTTGAACTGTCAGCACATCTAGTAATATGATAGTAATACTAAAAGAGAAAACACTTCCAGTTATTTCTATGGACACAGCAAACAATGATTTTTAATGTATGATTATGTGTACCTATTTAAAACATGAAAAAAATAGCAAAACTCTAAGTGTTTTTCTCTGTCACTTGAGAATTTATACCATCTTTTTTTTCACTGATTTTACAGAGATCTTCATGTATTCTATGTAGAGACAAAACTTCAGAGCCAACAGGACCTATATGTATACTACTATTATAGAAAATATTAGTAGCAAAATTATGTCATGAACATATTTAACTACTTAGAATAAAGGCTGTGTGCAGTCCATGTTATGAATATTAACATCATATTTTTAAGAATTTAGAGAGGAAAGGAAAAAAGAGTACAAATACCAGAGTGTCCAAATGCCTGTCTCCTGTGACATGTCAATCCTCTGTAAGGTCATTTTCTCCATAGGCATAGATTCTTGAAAAGCAGAGGATGTGGTGACTGAATGGCTTCTTTGTCTTTCTGTTGTTTTATTTTCTTACATTTTTTTTATTTTTTAGTTAGTTTTTCTGGATAGCTAAACTATTCAGAGCTTTCTAGAAACACAACTAAACCTTCATAAAAATGTTTAACTGACAAGTTATATGAACTGTGTTAGAGGTCACCAAAAAGAGTTATGAATGCATGCGTGTGTGCACACATATTATTTTCAAATATAAAAGTGATTTTAATACATGAGGGATGAGAAACAAATTGTTGAATAAAATTATGAAGAGTACCAAAAAAATATGTCAGTGCTGTCTATAGCCAATTCTGGAAGAATTATCAGGGAGATTACTGCTGGTATCTACAGCAATGGTTGGAACCAAGTTCCCCCATACTAACATAGACTGAATTCTGCATTCTAGTAGTTTTGAGAGGAGCTTGACCATGAAATTGAATGGGTCCAGTGATTTTTTAACATAATATTTTTATTGATTATGGGGAATTTTACATCATGAAACTCATGTCCCAGTCCTCCCAGGTCTATCCACTACCTTTGTGAGCCCCCCCCCCAAAAAAAAAGAAAACAGAAAACAAAAAGTAAAATTTTATAAAAGTTTAATTTGTGCTGCTCATATACTCAATGGGGCAAGGTCAAACTCCCAGTGCCCAGCCCCTTAAAGAAAACTGAGTTTTTCCTCACCTGCACCCCTCCCACCAGAAGCCATCAGTTGTGGAGAGTTACACTTCAGCATTCTTATCACCATTTTTAAAAGTGTTCTTCAATGGCTTTCTGCCTATACTTTTCTTTGGGGGGCAGGTAGGGGTTGTCGCAGAAGCTGTCAATGTCCCTCTTTCTCAAGTGTGAATCTATTGTCATATATACCACAGCAAAATTAGCTTCCTTTCCCTTTACAGGTAGGCAGTGGGAGCATGGATCATGGACTTCCACATAGTTTCTGGTGACAGCATGGCAGCATAGCACAGGCCGTGACCATAGGCCAAGGATACCAACATGGCCTCCAGGGCCAAACTGACACTGACACCAATATGTTCCTTGATAGCAGCCCAGCCCATGGGCATCAACATGGCTTCGGGTGGTAGCACAGAGGACAAACATCCACATGACCTTTGGTGGTAACAGGGCTCACTAACATCAACATGGCTTCAGGTAGCAACACTACCCATGAACATCCCTGTGGCCTTCAGTGGAAACGTGGGCCACGGACATCAACACAACCCCCAGGTGCAACAGGATCATGGACCCCAACACGGTCCTGTGTAGCAACATAGACCATATACACCACCATGGCCTCAGGTGGCAGCACGGGCCACACACATCATCATGGCCCCCAGCCACAGCATTGCCCACAGACATCGACGTGGCACAGATGGCAGCACAGACTTTGGACATACACAGGACCTTAAGTAGTAACATGCGCCACTGTGTCCAGTGATTTTTATATGTTAAGGACCTCTTACAGATTGTTTTCTCTAGCAAAGTTTCTATAGCCTTATAAACCTAATCATATGTTTACAGTGTACACAGCAAGCTCCCGAGATGAAAGTCCAACACTGCCTGGGCGACAGTTGCTTTCCTTGTGAGGAAGATTACATGTTCCTATAAACTTTAAAGACAGAGCATAGTTTCACTATTATCTACTCGACGGCTGTTTCTAGTACTTAAGCGCACAGTGTGACTCACCCATGTTTGTGGGACATTTGAAAATTGTCCAAGGAAAACAGTAAAGGTGTACAAGGATGCAGACTGAGCTAGCAGTGCCTGAGGGTTTGGCTGTTCCCCGGCAGAACACCAGCTTTATGTTCTACTGGTGTATGTTCCTCTTGCTCTCACAAGTGACTCACAGGCCATCGTGAAGCTAGAGTTTTTGTTCTGTGGACACTGGTGCGAGGAGGTGAGTCCGTAGACCCTCCCCTGAAAAACTGCTGCATTGGAGAGGACCCTGCCTGTAAAGAGAGCCCTGTCTGAGTTCTAAAACTGTCACAGAGTTCTTTGGTTAGAAAGACAGTGTCACCAGCTATTTCAGTACATTTTTAATAAAAAATTCTCCTACCCTGATCAATCCATGCTCTTCAATTTAGAGCTGAGATTAATTTTCCAAGACATACTGTGGTACAGTATTAACACTCGAAGTCATCTTATAACCACTTGCTTTCGCATATTGCACCACCTTGGAAGCTGCTTCTGTTGACCTTTAGATTAAAAATATGTTGGATTATCATGATTGACACTTTTTAAATGACTCATTCTTGCCAAACATAGCAGAACAACTTTTTAACATTCCCTTTTCTTTACAACTGCCTCCACTTTCATTATGTGAATACGGCTGTATTAGACGCCACCTCTCCTTGCCTGACATGCTTTCCTTCTTTCTTTTTTTTCCTTTTTATAACAGAGTTCAAGAAGATTTACATTTGGAGTTAAATGTTTCCGTGATTGCTCTGTTGGGTTTCATTATACCAGTATAGTTAATCAAAGCAAGTCTGGTCTTGCTACCATGATTCACTGCATGGTTTTTAAACTTAATCATTTACAGAGAATGAATATACACATTATCACCAGGGCTGGATTTCTTCAACAGCCTGAGTGACATGGTACAGTCTTTGTCAACTGCCGCTTTCAAGAACTCCACAGTTCCTAGCATTTGATCAAATATTTCATTGATGAGGCTTTGATTAGAAAGAGGCAAATAGGAAGCCCTGAGTTGGGGCTGTACAATGGAGGAGTCATTGACTGACCACTTTTTGCTAAGCTAGGCTGATGATGTCCTTTGATTTGTATAGGGTACTTCATTTCAGTGTGTGTGGTCTTCACACTAGTAATTGACAAGAAACCTTTCTTCACTCTCATTCCTAATCCCATCATAAATTATTGGCTGTTGGCATCTGGGTAGGCTAGGGTTCAGCAGACCTTGGGTTTGAAGACAGCCTTGGGGGAATTTCAGGGATTGTTGTTTTAAACTGAAGAAACTAATTGTGTAAGTATTAACATATGTGAGTCAGGCCTAACAGGCCTTGTTCCTGAGCAGCCAACAATGTTGCGCCTGCTAACTCAGATTCCTCGGGAGGGGGTGGAGGGGTAAGAGAGAGAAGAAAAGAGAAAAAAATGCATATTCACATTCAACTGGTACACACAAGAGCCTGTTCTGGATTTGTGGACCGAATGGTTGGCCTTCAGGATTCTTACCAGCCGATTGCTAAATTTTTTTCATTTAAAGACCAAAATATGTAAACTTTTGATTAAGTTATACTTTTTAAAGGGTGTTAGTACTCAAACTTGCCACTTGCTAAATACTGCAATACCTGTGCTCTTGACGTCTTGGTGGCTTCATGGAATACTGCAGAATGGCATGCTGTGTGCATGTCTTCTGAGCTGTGTACTCATTGATCTTTTGTTGGTAGCCTGAGATCAGCCATGATGGATTTGCCTGCTAGAGATCACAAGTTTTCCCAACCAGAACTGGTTGTTTTGCCTTTGCTATGTATGTGGCTAGTACAGTTGGCCCTTCATAGTGAGCATTCCACATCCACAGACCAACCAACCACCACCATGCACGGCATAGCCATAGCCAAGCCCACAGTGTTTATAACTGTAGTCATTGCATACTGAGCCTTTTCCTGTCATCACCTCTAACAATGCAACTCCTACATAGCATTTGAATTGTGTTAGCTATGAGGAGTAACCTAGAGACAATTTAAAGTCTACAGGAGGATGTGCATTGATTTTATGTGAATCCTCTGCCATTTCACACAAGAGACCAGAGTATTTGTGAGTCTGGATATCTGTGGACTGTTCTGGAGCCAGTCTCCTAGGGACACTAAAGGACAACTGTACTATTTTATTTGCTGATCAGAACTCTCAGCTTCAGAAGTATGGGAAATGACTTGGCCAGCTTAGTTTCCAACTTCAAAATCTATGCTTTATACTTACTTTTTGGTGGCCTTTCTTGCCATGGTGTCATATACACTCACAAACAATTCGTTTTTTTAATGATATGTTTTATTTATTCTTTTAAGTTTGCATACATGTGTGCAATGCCTTTTGATTACAAACTTTTTTTTTTCAAGACAGGGTTTCTCTGTGGCTTTGGAGCCTGTCCTGGAACTAGCTCTTGTAGACCAGGCTGGTCTCGAACTCACAAAGATCCGCCTGCCTCTGCCTCCCGAGTGCTGGGATTAAAGGCGTGCGCCACCACCGCCTGGTTTACAAACAGTTCTTAATGGCATTAACTAGCGTTTGGTTTGTGAGCCCACTGTTAAATAAGCCACGACTTAAGTACATCTAACTAGAAACTTTTTCAAGGAGTCAGTTGAATACTTACCAAAATTGCACAGGTTAGAGCTGAGGTTTTCGTTGAAAAGGCTCAGTATGCAATGACTACAGGTATAAACACTCTGGGCTTGGCTATGCCGTGCATGGTGGTGGTTGGTTGATCTGTGGATGTGGAATGCTCACTATGAAGGGCCAACTGTACTAGCCACATACATAGCAAAGGCAAATCTCGCCCCAGCAATGATCAGCTCCATTGCAGCACAGCTACCTTTCCTTGCCCCAGCTGTCTACTCTCATCCCACGCCCTTGCCCAAAGACACTTCCAAAAGTTCTTCCTGGGGGATATTTTCATTAAAACATCCCTGTAACTACAATTTACAAATTGTCAAATCTCTCAATATTTTTCAGCTATTCTTCGATTCACCAGTTTTTGCTGCCTGATACTTCCCCCCAGTGCTCTCACTTTGTCTCCAAAACATGTATAATGAAGGCTCTCCAGGAAGGATGTGAAACAGTGGCAATTTCATAGGCACACAAGATGCACCAGTCCTGGTACCCAGTCACCAAGGCCTTGCGGTGCACTGGATCCTGAACTCACTGTACTATCTTCTTTCCATGCCGTGTGGACTGACCTTCCAGGTTCATAGGAAACTGACAGCAATTTTTCAACCAAATGTTGTACTGGTGATGTGGAATTCAAGGAATGTGTGATTCAATGCTTGGGAAACAGAAACTACCAGCCTGATAAGATTGTATCTGGATGTTTCAGGTACCTGGACCATTCTTTGTGAGGATATTAAAAAAAAACTGAAGAGTAAAGTCACTGGGGATGTGCATCTCTCTCTGTCTCTCTCTCTCTTTCTGTGTGTGTATGTGTGTGTGTGTGTATGTGTCTATATCTGTCTGTTTCTGTGTGTCTGTCTCTGTGTGTGACTACACATACTACCAATTTTGTGTGGTATTCAAATTTTGCTTGAGTGAAAACTGTGAAGCATATACACAGTGATGCTGGTACATCTTAGATACATTATTTTATCCCCACACATCCCAAAGCTCTTGCACGACAAGCCAAAAGCCTTTTCAACCTTTTTCTAAACATTTCAACCTTTTTGATCATTATTGCTACCATCGGCACCAAGAAATACTTTCAGCTTTACCTCTGGCCCCGGTGGTCATTGCTTTCTCCCACGTTGATCTGTGGTGGTACGAAGACACAGCAACTACTTTCCTCGTGTGTTCCTTCATCAACACTCCAGCCTGCTGGGCAGCTTCCCATGGAAAAACACTACCAAGCTTCTGCTCGTTCCTGCATTAGAGATCATTTGGTATATTGAGGTTAAATATAAATCATACTCTTTTCAAGGAGCCTTGTTACAAAACATGAAGTAAGAAAACAAACAACAAACAAAATCAGCAAAGCTCTGTGAGCAGGTATTTCTGTGGGAAAGCAGTATCGAGGAAAGATCAGCTCCTTTAATTATACACTCCCCAGAAGAACTGAAGACAGCTGACTGCAAAGTTTTCTTTATTATTAGGATTCTCTTTTTAACCCCTCTCTAGTGGAAGTGCAGAAGGTGACTTATTTCCCCATTCATGCATGCATTTTCTTCCTCAGTTAAATACAGAATAAAGTGTTGTGCACAGAGTAGGTGTGTGGAAACAATGACTTACCCACTGGCCCTAAAAACCGTGCAGCTCTACAAATAGACCTACTTAGCAGCTGCTTCAACCGAAATGATTGCCCTATTAGCGTGAAGGTGCAAAGTTAGTCCTCATAGGTTTGGCAATAGTCATCGCACCTACAATTTCAACCTAATATGTCAAGATTCTGCTTAGGTGAGGAGAAGCTAGGAATACAAGAGCTGATATTTGAAGATTTGGCTTTATCCAATGTTTTAGAAAAAAATATATTCCAGTTCACTTAACCTGGGGTTGAACTGGAAAAACATTTATTGTGATTATATGCTATAAACTTTTATGATTAAAAATAATAATAATAACCAGGCAATGGTGGCATATGCCTTTAATCCCAGCACTCAGGAGTCAGAGGCAGGTGGATCTCTGTGAGTTCAAAGTCAGCCTGGTTTACAGGCTGAGCTCCAGGACAGCAAGGGCTACACAGAGAAACCCTGTCAAAAAATATAATAATAATAATAATAATAATAATAATAATAATAAATAATGATAATATAATGTGCTTTAATGTTGTGGTTCAATTTAGTTGAATGAGCAATTTTCCACTCTGGAGTCTGGCTTTAATCTGCAGATAAGTTTTGTGACTTTGGTCAAGTTGCTTTTACCCTCTTTCACAACTATGGACAGGAGGAAATTACTTCATTGGCAATTTTCCCTGTAGTTTCAGAAAGTGGCTTGATTTCTACTTGGGGCTCAGAGATGCCAGAAGGTCCCACTGAACTACGAATGGCATGGTGGTAGCCAGAGAAAGAAGACTAAGTCAAGCAAAGCTGCAGTGAGCTTTCTCTCACTGGGCAGCACTCACTTTCACTGAACACAGATGAAGGGGAGGGCTCTATAGATGTATGCACTGATCTGCATGCTGGGGTTTCAAATGGGATTTATTGTGTGCCATTTCCTCTACACCAATCCATCTGCTAAGGTTTCCTTCTGCACTGCAGAAGGAACTCGAAGCCGAAAGGCGGCTTTAACTGAGAAGAGAGGAACAGCTCAAGATGGTTAGCACCACCTGCACTAAGAAAGATTCAAGATGGTATTTGTCAAATATTGGAAGACGTGTGTCTGCTAGCTGAGGGATAACGGGATGTTGTCGGAGACTGTTTTAAAGTTCTACGGCCAAGAGTAAAAGCTGCATTTGCTTCTCATAACAGTGGTGATCGCTTCTCTTGTGAAATGTTTATCTACTGATGATCTCATATGGCTTCCTTTGGATTGTCGTCTTGTTTTATTTTCTCTCACCAGGAAAAGCAAACATCTTGGTTCCCATCTCTTTCTATTGTAAGTGCTAAGTGTGTGCCACATTGAAACAAAGCCTGTGCATTGCCAAGGAGCTGGGTGAATACAGACAGCCAGGTGGAGCACTCATGGGAATGCTGAGGTGTGGGCATTTGATCATGAATTCTGAAAAGGCTGATTCTGAAAGAGGTGGAAGAAGAAACAGATAAGGAAGAGAGGGAAGAAATGTGGGAAGTAGATAGAGGCTACATTATACTCAAATCTGCAGCAGCTTAGGTGGGTGAAGAAAGCATCACTCAGATCAACTTGCAGTGTGTCAAAGTGTGTCATCCTACTGCACCCACATGGTGTACCTAAATGCATAAGAAAATGATGCAATAGATGGTAGGTAGGTAGATAGATAGATAGATAGATAGATAGATAGATAGATAGAGGCATTTAACTTTTTAGTGTTTTGGTTTGTTACCCATAAACATTACAATATAAAATTATAAAATTATGTCCCTTTTCCTTTTATTTTAAAAAAGAACATTTTGTCATTTAAGTAATAGAAGAATGACTTAGAATATAAGAACAAATTTATTCATAATATTATCCATGATTACCATTAAAAATGTTGCAATGTGTCTTTTTCCTTTTTTGTTTGTAATCAGGTCTCAATATGTACCCCAGGTTGGCCTCGACCTCATGATCCTCTTGCCTCAGTCTACCTACCAAGCGCTGGGTTTACAAGGCATCATTCCTAGCTTGCCTTTTATTTGTTTTGTCCTACTTATTTTCTCTGTACCTCTATACAATTACAGCCCTTTATATATCACTCTGTTTTCCTTTCTGTTGCTGTGATAAAATACCCTGACCAAAAGCAACTTGAGATGGAAGGGCTTATTTGTCCTACAATCCTGGGTTACAGTCTGGGGTGATTTGAATGAAAATGTCCCTAAAAGGCTTAGATGTTTGAATAGTTTGTCTCTAGTTAGTGGTGCTGTTTGGATGGTGTGGTGGTTATAGTGTGGTGGTTTGAATAAGAATGCCCCCACACACAGGCTGATATATTTGAATGTGTAGTCACCAGTGTAGCACTATTTGACTAGAAAGATCAGGTAGGAGGTATGCCCTTGTTGGAGAAGGTGTGGCCTAGTTGGAGGAAGTGTGTCACTGGGGGTGGGCTTTGATCTTTCAAAAGCCCACAACAGACCCAAAGTCACTTTCTCTCTGCAGATCAGGAAGTAGTTTTCAGCTGGATTTCCAGAGCCATGAGTACCTCCATGCTTGCCACCATGATGATAATGAACTAAACCTCTGACACTGTGAACAAGCTCCAATTAAATACTATATGAGTTTCCTTGGTTGCAGTGTCTCTTTACAGCAATAGAACAGTGATTAAGACCAGAAGGTTTAGGAGGTGTGGTCTTGCTACAGGAAGCATCTCACTGAGGTAGGCTTTGAGAGTTCAAACATTCATCTCATTCCCAGTTTATTCCTCTGCATCCTGCTTGTGGATGACGATATGAGCCCTTGGTTTGGGCCCCAGCCACCTAGTCTCATTCCTACTGCCTCTAGGGAAATGGTGTTATCCCCAGGTGACTAGGTTATCAATTAATAACCAAGACAATCCCCCATAGATAAGTACACATCAATTAACAATCAGCACACTCCTCAATAGGCAATGACAAAATGTGTGAATCCATGTATCCCAAATGTTTCTTCCTAAACACCTATTTAGAAACAGTCTTCTTTCCCCCATCTTCTTCATCATAGTGATAACTATAGAGTGCTTAACCAACATTGAACCATCAGTGACCAAGTTATGCCAGGGACTTTTAATATGGTTTATAGTACCTTTAAGCATTTGGGGATGATGGTAGAGGAAATGGTAGGAGAGGCAGGTCTTGAGAACTAAAGCCTTTTGTTAGCAATGTGACCTCTTAAACTTCTCTGAGCGTTAAAGTATGAAATAAACAAATACCTTTCAGGGACACCTAGGAGCTCAAGTAGACAGAAAAACATTTTGAAAATTCAGTGCCACAGTGAAGAAGCAAAGTTCTCACCAAAGTCGCAGTCACCACCTTGAGTAAGGCTAGAGGACAGAGTGGGGGCAGATAGATGAAAACCCAAAGGTGATGAAGGCTGCAGGCATTCATGTTTGCTTGGGAATCAAACCTGGAGGTAACACCAACATTTTCTGAAGAACAAAGTTCTTCCCCCATCTTGGTTTTCCAGACTCTTTAGAAGTTTCTAAAAGTAACAAACATCAGAATAATTTTCTTGTTGACAGTTGGGTTTGATTATATTGCATCTATTTTATGCTAGACTTCTTGGTAATACTGGTTTTATTGGATTTTAATCAATATGATTTTGGGAAATGCTTTGAAGTTTAATTTCAAGGTAAAGTGAATAAAAGTGCATGGGGGCTTAACAGTACTGTGGTAGACTCAATAATAAGCAAATAAAGCAGTGGTAATTACTTGTATTTAGGGTAGACATGTTACTTTCATGAGACCTGTAAACAAAGGCCTTTGGAATTTCCCAATCTGTGAGTCCATAAACAGGAACATGGCATTCCTGAGAGCCCCTGGCTCCTGGACATCACCGAATTACCTAAAAATAGATACTAGATTCACTGCTTCCCAAACTCCTAGTTATCGTCCAAGAACCCGTCATTTATTTTCCAGTTTTGCTGAGGTATAACTCATACACAAAAGCTATACATATTTATTACATTCAACATGAGAGGTTTGGGCATGTTCATACACCCATAATAGCACTCATTATCACCGCAGTCAAAGAAAAAAAAGTCCTTCATTTCCAAAAGTTTTCTGTACCCATTTTTAAAATAGCTGTTGGTAGTAACAACAATTATCATAATATTTTCAGAACATGTTAGCACATTGCTAACTATATCCTATAGCATTATGTAGTAAAACAGACATCTAAAGCTTCTCATAAGAGGTGCTAGCTGTGTACCCATCAAGCCCCTCCCCTTGAAACCAGCCCTACTCCCTAATGATTGCTAGTCTACTCTTTCCTCCTCCCCTCCATCTTCCATCCCTCCTCCTCCTGCCCTTCCTTTTTCCTTCTGCCCCTTCTCTCCTTCCTCTAACCTTCGACAACGGTAAGAGTGACAGGGTGTAATTATTTCCTGTGTGTCTTCTTGCACAGCTTCACTCCTGCACCGGTACTCTCAATTGGCTTTAGAGGCAAGGGGATGTTTTACAAAGAAATCAAGTGGATTTGTTTGTTTTGTTTCATTTGTTCCATGATGTCTAAGTGTATGTTGCTCCTGCCTCTAACGTATTGTTCTAGGTGGAAAATCCAAAGGAAAGAGCGTGCTCCAGTTTCTGCCAGCATTCACTCAGCTCCGTGTAAAAGCACTGGGCAGTGAAGGGGGGATATTTCATTTAGAGGACAGACACCATGGATGCCTCTCAGCACCTGATAGCATCTCGAATAACAATGTTTCACCTGACCTTAAATCTCAACAAGACAGAGTATAGGAATACCTAACTCAGCGAGAATTATACTAAACTCAGGGATAGTTGAAGAGTCTGAAGCCAGCCCTCTTGTCCTTTTATATCCCCCTCAGACTTTCCTATCCACAAACTGAAATCCCGTTTGTTTATGCTATTTCACAGAGAAAGTTTAGTGGGGCACGGCCTGTCTTCCATAAAGGAGACCTGCAGTCTCAGGGAGTATCTTCAGTTTAGGAGAATGGCGGTAAACCCATATACTTAGACTCCTTAAGCCTTACTGATGACATGGATAAAAAAGGGGGGGGGAGAGACATTTTAATCTCCTTCTTCCCCCTCTTTCTCTTTCTCTCTATCCTTCTCTCAGTTTAAGCATAAACAGGAGAGGTTACTATTTTCCTGTTCCCTCAAGCTGCAGGATTATGTGTAATGAAGACAATATGAGATAGGAATGCTGCATGGCCCGCTGGCCTACTGACTACTTAGTATGTTTCTTTTCACACCAGCTCTGTAGTTCAACCATTAAGATGGATGGGAGCATAACAATGAATACTGGAGGTGTGACAGTTGGAAACACTAAGGCCTGTAGAGGCAGAGAAACGGGAGAAATTGTTTATTTTTTTAAAAAATGGAAGAATACCCTGAGTGGAAACAAAAGACATTCATGGTGCCATTTGGGGTGTACCTGGTACATCTATTTCCAACTTGAAAACAAGAGTAGACATGTCATCTTTTCACAACAGAACCCATATTTCCCCTGTGAAACCATGTGTCCCAATTCCATACCTCGCTGTAGAGCCAGGCATGAAGCAGAGGCCCTGCCCAGAACACTCTCAACTACTCTAGCCCTCTGCATGGGTCAGGACAGAACATAAGCATAAGGGCATCTCAATACTGGGTTTTCGAGGGAACAAATTAGAAAGAGGCTGTTTTTATTCCTACCAGATTTGAGGCTATGAGATGATGAGCCTGAGATGACAAAAACATGATACACAAAAGAGAAATCAATATTCTGAGCTGGAGTGATGCCTTTGTGGATAACAGTACTTGCTATACAAGCACAAGAACTTGAGGCTGGAGCCCCACCACGCACATAAAAGCCAGGTGTGGCTAAATGTATCTGGAACTCTAATGCTAGGTTGGGAGAAGGGAGTATGAAAGGGCAGCAGTTCATTGGCCAGCCAGCCTAGCAGACAGTGAGCCCCAGGTTCAGTGGGAGACTCTATTTCAAGGGAAAAGTTGGAGTAAGATAAAGTAGGATGCCTGATGTCCACCTCTGGGCTCTGTACATGCACACGCACATACACACAGAATCAACATTTATAATTCTGAACACTGAGAGGTGTAATGGACAGATCCTAATGTAACCATTTGATAATGCCTAAATATGAGATTTCTTAGTTACATAAGCCAATAAATTTCATCGCTGCTACCCTTTTACAACAACAACAAAAACGCCCAAGGTAATGAAGATATCATCACCTCAATGTATCCCCAAATAAAACAATCCCTCCTAATTATGGATTCTTAATGCAGTCCTCATTTTCCTTCCCAGATTATACACTTTTGATCACATTTGTTCAACTTCTCTACTTTCATTTGAAAGCATTTCCTGTTTGTCATGGATAAAAAGTCTTGGCAAAGTGATGTTACAAACAAGATTATATGTGAGCCATCATCATATGGAAACATGATTTCCACACATACCTGACCAAATGCTTGGAAAGGCTCATCCTAACTGAATGCTATTCTATAGTAATGACTAAAAATAACAACAGAATTTTGTCAACAGACCCTTTCTTTGATCAGGACTTTGCTGATTTTCACATATAACCAACCCTCAGTACATTGGGTTTGGTTCCAGGCCTCCTGTGGATACCAAACTCTAAAGATGCCCAAGTCCCCTTTATAAGACAGTATACCTTCTCCATAAAGCTATGCATATCTCCCATGCTTAGGTCTAGTACCAAATCGGGTGTAAATATTATGCCAGTTTTTGCTCTGAAGCATTGTTTAAAGAATGGTGATGAGAAGAAAGGCTTGTGATAAGTCAATACAGCACATCCTTGTTGGGTGAGTCCACAAAATGAGACGCTGCAGATACAGGAGACTGTGCTATGCTAGTTTTTCTAGTTTTTCTGCTTATCTAATTACTTCACTCAAGCCTTCACCTGTAATATAGACTTTATTTCTCTAGTTTACAGAGGAGGAATCCGAGATGATGCCCACCAAAAGAGGCAAGTACAGTGAGTGCAAACTCATTGCAATCTCCAGTTCTCTTTCTGCTGCTGTACTAGAAGGGTGGAGTGGAGTGGAGCGCAGCGCTAGCAATGATTACTGGGGTCCTCGCTACATGCATTCAGCTGGCCCTTCACATCTGCCTACCTCAAACAATTGCTACTGCCTCCTTAGATGCACACCTCCTGTGGTTACCAACCGACTATGAATTTAAATGTTTTACAAAGGGGCACATAACACCACGATGCAACCAGCTGAAAGGCTGATTTAAAAATCTGAGTAATACAGGAGGTCATTCTCCTTTTTCTTCTCCGTAGGACTGTGTGTTTGCACTTGGCAGGCATACACACTGTGGCCATTATCCCTGCTCGGGGGCAGCAACCAATGGGGTTGGTGTGACTAAGAAAGAACATGCTTAGAGCTGAGCTCTTGGTGGCCTGCTTAACCTTTTGGCTGAGTCCAGTTGCCCCGCTGACACCTAAATGGACTCAAGAAAAGCTAGAGAGCTTTGAATATGCAGGAGTTTCCTCAGAGGGCCACAAAAGGCCTCCATGACTCAAAGAAAATTAGGTTCCTCAGCAGCAAACTGCCCTTTAGAGAGGGAGGAGAAAGAGAGAGAGAGAGAGAGAGAGAGAGAGAGAGAGAGAGAGAGAGAGAGAGAGAGAGGCAATAAATTTCAAACTGTTCCTCCCAATTATAATCAAAACAAGGGCAGTAAATGACAGCAGAGAATTTTAGATACTTGCTTGCCTGGTAGTCATTCCAACCCACAGACTCGGCATGTGTTTATTTTTCTTTAACTGTCATGGGATCTTTGGAACATCTTGAGTATGCAGGGTGGCTCTTGCATGTTTGCACGGCTCCAGCTTGTTGCAGTTGCTGACCTGGTTGGATCATGCACTGCTTTGATCTCTCAAAAATGAAAGCCGTTTTTATTGCAAATTGTACCAGAATGATTTCAAAACTAAACAAACCACAAGGGCATGTTCTATTTATTCTCTATTACTCACACATTTAAAGGAACACAAAGGCTCTCCTTCCCTCCCACCCTCAAAGACGAATGTTAGAACGTTCTTTTAAAACAACCCTCTCTTTTCACTTGTGAGGCAAAATCCTGGAGCGGGTACATCTGAAAATGGATCAAGATGTTGGCATTTTCCACATGTAAAGGACACCTTGCATGACTGCACTGTGATGTCCTTGCCTGGGTCTGAGTTATAACCTGTGTGAGACTCGAACTGTGTAGTATTGGGAACAATAGCTTAACTCTGATTTTCACTTACACATAAAATGATGGTAAAAGTGCAGTCTTGTTTAATTTAGGTGTTAAAGGAAAAAATGAAGTTTTACTCATGGTGTTAGTTTCAATTTATGAATGAGGAAATTGGAATCTAAGAAAATCCCACTCCTGTTTAGCTACTCACAGACTAACACATGATAAGATGCAGTGACTAGTCCTGCCCTGGTCTAAATTCGCTTCTTTCTCGTTTCTTCATAGGAAAGAAACATGGAAGGGAGAATTTCATCACCTTGAGTGCCTAACATGCCCTTAGAAAGGATCACCGTAGAGTCCTCCTTATAAAAACATTCCAAAGCTGTCATTTTCTCTATATCATTTTTTATTAAAATGTCCCCTAATTAACAGATACTATCAGGACAATGAATTGAGAGGCCATGGCTTTCAAGGCACTATTTGCATAATGAGGTATCTGCTGCTAGAGTTGCTTCCTTTGGTCGTTTTGATCAGCAGTAGTGATAGCCTTATCTCCTCCATGATATAGTCAATAGGTTATTAAAAGGCACCGAACACCCTAACAGCCTTGTACTTTGATTTTCTGCCATACTCTCCAAGTTAATGAGGAAGAGGGTCAAGGGAATTTATTCCTGTGCTTCAGGAAATCCACAAACAATATTAAAAGAGAAGTTGGTGGCAGATTAAGAAACTTTTAATAACCTTGTGCAAACCTTCCAGACACTCATTACTCAGTGCAGGTGACTGAAATATGCAATCTCAAAATATGCTATGGGAGTTAGTGGGGAGCCAGAGGCTGTGGGGGGATGTCTTGAGGGAGAAGGGGTAGACCAAAGAGGTCAATAAAGGAGTCAGCTCCACTCAAAAATATTACTGTATTTTCACTTAAATAATTACATAAGGAAGAATGTTAGAAACCTTGGAGGGGTTTACATCCATATTGTCTTGAAAGTCACTAAACAGAAACTCACCTAAACATATATAGTATTCTCTTTCTGTGTGTGTATGTGCTTGAGCACGTGCACTCTTTTTCTATCTCTTACCTCTTCCTCTGTCTTTGTAAAACACTATTTTTGGAAATCTTTACTTATTTATTGACCACTTATGGTCTAAAAATTGAACATTTCAAGACATTTTCGGATTCCTTATTGAACAGAACGATGAAGATCGTCCATTTGCTTTTTCTCAGCACCAACTGCAAATTTGCACATAGACAGAGATGATCAGTTTCATCCCACATCTAGCCATCCAGATAATAGTTTAACACAGAATGCATCAAGAATTATATGCATTGCAGGAGATATCACTCAGCAGTGGGCTGAGGTGGGCAAGGGTCTGGGTTCCATATTTATCTATATAGAGGAGGAGGAAAATCAAAACTGACAGATATAGGTAGCAATTTAAGACTCAAGAACTGAAGAGATCAAAGCCACTTAATATTAAGTGAAAATTTCAATATCTGAACAAACCCTGAATCCACGACTACATCCTGACATCCGTTTCCTCCTTATAAAATTCGTCATTGTTGTCATCTCTGCCCTTTTCTCTGACTTAATTTTTTGAATGGTCAAATACATTAACATTTGTGAATGCTTTATAAATTCAGCATAATTATAAAACAGATGTGTTTCCAAGGGTAAAAGAAGGACCTTCTGTTTTAGTTACTCCTCTTTCTGTAGCAGATACGTGAGAGAAGAAACTTTAAAGCAGAAAGAGGTACTATAGGTCATTGTTTCAAAGGGCTCAGTCTACGGTCACTTGGACCCATGTGCTTCGGAGTATATCATGGCTGCAGGAGCATGTTGCAGAAGAGAACTGCTCATTTCCTGGCAGACAGAAACAGAAAGAAGGGACACAGAAAAGGGTCAGTGACAAGATAGCCCAACGGCTGACTCCAGTCTGGGCTTACCTACTAAAGTTCCCAGATCTTCCCCAAGTAGCACCACCAGCTGGGAGCCTAGGCTTTGACAACCAACATTTTTGAGGGCATCTCACATTCAAATCATCATAGGAAGTTGTAGAAAAACAGAAAGAGAATATCACACCTAAGATACAGTAAGGATCACACGGGCTATAATGGAACTTTATGTGTTAGATCAAAAGGAGGAACTATTTTCTCTAAAGAACCAGAGAGTAAATATTGCAGATTTTGTGACCCATCTGTTTTATCTCAAATGTTCAATTCTGCAATAGAAGCAGCTTTTGGCAATCTGTAAATAAATGAGCATAGTTGAGTTCCAATAAAACCTTATTTGTGAACGTGGACATTTGAATTTCATATTATTTTTATGTTTATAAAACATTATCTTTCTTTAAGTTTTTTTCATTTTAATGACTTAAAGATTATTTGAAAGACAGTTTTAAATTGCAGGGCATCCTCAAGCCAATCAGATTTGGCCCACAGGGCATAGTTTACAGATCTCTGATATAGATCAAAGGAAATGATATAATTGCTGACTTGTATGAATAATATTTGATAGGAAATACGATGCCACTAAAGTTCATTGTGAAAAACTATATTAGTTTTGAGGTGCTTTTGATCACAAGAAATCTCAATATAATAAATATTGACATTTAATAATAATAATTTAATAATAAATAAAGACATTTGCAGTATTCTTAACAAGACAGTTGAATGTAGAGGCATCAGGCTAGATTTAGAAGTTTAAATGTCACTATGATGGGGACCTTGTTAGCCAACCATCTTTAAGAGGTAAGTCTTAAGGCATAGCTTCACTGGGACCCAGGGTAAAAGGTGTGTACCTCCATGTGCACCCTCTTTGCACCTTTTCCCGCAGGACATTGCTGTGCTTGGGTTTCTAGTTTCTTGTTTCGTGAGTTTTCCCCTTGTAATAAATAAAATATAGTTGTTTTATCCTTAACTAGTCTGGTTATTTCTACATCATTAGAGATGCAAACTCTTCCCATCAATTGCATCATCCACTCTCAGCATGTAAATCTTTGTATTTATGCTTTTCCTGAAGACTACAACCACATCTCCAAGCACTGTATCCTCACCTGCACATTCTCACCTGGAAGACAGAGAAGACTCTTGCCGGTATCAGGTTTTTTTTTTGTCAAAAAGCAAATACTTTCTCAGAAACTCTGCTTCAGATAACTTCTTTGTTAAAAGTAGGTGATGAGACCACATTTTCACATTGCAAATAAATACAAAGTTATCTTCGATGGACTCAGATCATTCATCCATTGACACAAACAAAACTGGAATTCCAGAAACAAAATAGAAACAATGACTTTCAGCAGAGTCACTGACAGGATCTGCCTTAAGGAAGTAGTGAACTATGGGAACTTGAGCCAGAGGCCAAGTTCAGGTAAGATGAAGGTTTATATCTCATAAGTTCCTAAATGTTACGGCTTACCAACTACATGGAGAGAAAAAAAAACCTAATGCTTCTATCTTTTAAATTAACAACAACAACAAAAAATTTGAAAGATCCAGGTCTATGTCTTACTCATTATGGTGCTCCCTGCCTGTCACATATCTGTAGTTCTTAAGGCATAGTGAATACTTGAGAAATGAAAGAGAAGAAAATAAGCTAAGGAGAGGGAAACCGAAAGGAAGTAAGGATAAGCGTGGTTCATGGACTGTGACATGTGAAACCTTCAGGTTTCCCCCAGGGGTGAGGCCAAAGCCCTTTTGGGAGCAATGTCTGCTCCACTCCCGGATCTCTTGATATTAACCAATTCTCTGTGGAATGGAAAGAATTGTGTGTAGTCTTTTGCATCATAGTAAGTTAGCAACAACAAAATGCCACTGTCTAACTATAAACTATAATGATGATGGGATATCTGAATGCATCTAAAAGAAATGTCAGAAAAAAAAAAAAACGGGGATGGTGGCAAACACCTTTAATCCCAGCATTTGAAGTAGAGGCAGATGGCTCTCCATGAATTCAAAGCTAGCCTGGTTTACAGAACTCATTCCAGGACAGCTAGGGACTGTTATACAGGGAAACTCAGTCTCAAAAAAAAAAAAAGAAAAAGAAAAAGAAAAAAAGAAAGAAAGAAAAGAAAGGAAAAGAAACTTAAGTTTAAAAAATGAAAAGAGAGGCTTACATTTGAGATACTTCATCAGTCAGCAGTTTGGGGGTTCAGAAGATAGCTCAGTTAGTAAAGTGATTGCCTTGGCTGAGGACATAAACTTGATCTTCAGAACTCACAGTAAGAGAAAACACAGGCATGATGACACATGTTTATAACTCAACACTGAGGAGACTGAAACAGGCAGATCCCTGGGGCTCCCTGGTCAGTCAGCCCAGCCTACTTGGTGAGTTCCACACCAGAAAGAGAATGTGTCTCAAAAGAAAAGACAAACCACAAGAAACAGAGAAAGCAAAGAAGAGGTGGATAGCACCTGAGAAATGACACCCAAGGTTGTTCTCTGGGCTCCACGGGGCATATTCACACACATGTACTCAAATAAGGACACACACTAAAGCAGTCTGAAGCTAGGTCTCTAACCACCAAAATTTAGAGGTTTCATTTTCTGTCCCCTCATTTTATGAGATCTATGGGTAAGAGGGTATTACAGTCTTTTCTATCTAGTAAACCGTGGCCTTGAACTCTGCACTGGTACCAACACCCAGTGAGTAAGACAAGGGAAGCTGTGTCAGGGGCAATAAAGAGAACGAGGAATGTCTTTTGTGTCTCATTTTTCAGATCATGTATTGTGGGTTCAATGTTGTCATCAAATAAAATATTTAACAGTTACATCATTAATAATAAGCTCATTATTTGTCATGCTGCATGGTAAAGAGACAGAAAGAGAAGTAGCTCATATACAAGGCTATAATTATTATTAATCATGTAGGAAATCACACATTTGATAATTTGTCTTTATTAGTTTAATGCTTTCTGTAGACATGTCAATATTTATTACCTCCCCTAATATCTTCAATAGTCTTTCATTCATATGGACCCAGGTACATGAACAGCACAGTTCATAAAAGAACTGCATGCTCGTTACAGACCAGTTTCTGAGGTCTGCCTCCTTCATTGGTGGTTTCCTATGTCTCGCCCTCTTAGCCTCATTGTCTCAATAACCTCTTACCTTCTTGTTTATTTCTTCGACTCTCCCTACTCCTTCTTGTGTCCCATTACTTCAGAGAGCAATGAAGGAGTTTTCTCAGACAACCAGTTCTGTGGAGTTGTACTGGTTGCTTGGGTAGCTGTATTGAGACCAATTATGAGCAATGTCTACTGTGGGCCTTGGAGGTAAAGGAAGTTGGTGGTTCTCAGAAGGTGTTATTTGACTTTCTTAAGACCTAAAAAAATCAGCCTGTCTTAGTTGGTATTCTATTGCTGTGAAAAGACACCATGACCACAGCAACTCTTATAAAAGAAAGTATTTAATTGGGGTTTGTTTATAGTTTCAGAGGGTAAGTCCATCATTATCATGGCAGGAAGCATGGTGGCATGCAGGCAGGCATGGTGCTGGAGAAGTACCTAAGAGCTACATCCGGATTTATAGCCAGCGGGAAGAGAGAACCACTGGACTTAGTTGGGCTTTCAAAACCTCAGAGCCACCACCAGTAATTCACTTCCTCCAACAAAGCTATACTTCCTAATCCTTCTCAAGTAATGCCACTCCCTGATGGCTAAGCATCCAGATCCAGAAACCTATGGGAGACATTCTTATTCAAACCACCAAACATAGTGTCACAGCCACTGAAGGACTTTATATAGCAAGAAGGGTCTGGAATACCAGTGGTTCATGCCAACAAAAAATCCTTTCCATCTGGAACAAATAATGCACTGAAATCAAATATGGACAGAGAGTACAGACAATGAAAAAAATTAGGACTTGGGAAAGAAATAATCAAAGAATGAGTGGAGAACCATTGAGCTGAAGGAACTCTTGCCAATCACGACATCTGATATCCAGTCAAATACCTGGATTTTCTATGTCCAAGATGTAAATGGCATCAGCACTTAGACCATGTACAAGAAAAAATATCCAGATGCATCATGGTTGTATATAGATACCAATACACACACACACACATACACACACACACACACACACACACACACACACACACAATCTTTTAAGTTCCTGTAGCTTGGATCTTTATACTTCTTAAAAGTTTCATTCTTCCCAGGATTCCCATTATCCTGAGGTGTTAGCTGTATAGCCCCCAATGAAAAATTTGGCAGCTTCTTGATCAGTATGTTATACAGACCTACAGACTTATTTATGGGATTGTTGCCAAGAGAACAGTGAGCAGCAGGTTACAAATTGAAGCTTAGGCATCTGTGATTGAGAGCCAGGGTAACCACAGTGGCATACAGCTTCCAGACAAAGCTACTCCTGGTTGTGGGGATGAGAGTTATAATTCATTAATGGAAACAGCAAGTGCAGGCAATGTTCAATGAGGCTAAACAGCATACAATAAAATCCCTGGGGGAAATCTACTGGCAGGACTTCATACAGGTTAAAGTCTTCCTCTAGGAATTCAACCTACCCATTGTAGCAATTTACCTGAGGCCATGTTAAGGGCTGCCTCTCTCCCTTACCTTCTTCCCATGCTCACACATATGCTTTGTTCACTGATTCTGTAATTCTCATAACAGAACCTGAAGGTTTTGTCACAGAATTCACTTTACACCTCATGGACTATGTGTCAACTACTAGATCTAGCTATTTATAAGATGAATATTGCTTCACTCAAGGAGTTTACAGTCCAAAAAAATTAATGAAACAAATTAATAAATGAAAAAGAAATTCTCACATTCTTGCTAAAAGTAGTATTAAAATGGTAATTATTATCACCATCCAAAGACACCCTCTTAGGGTTTGGAGAGATGACCCAGCACCCAATTAGGCAGCTCACAACCACCTGTAATCACAGCTCAGGGAATCCAGCACCACCTGCTGGGTTCCTAGGGTACCTGCTTTCATAGCACACATACCCACACACAGGCACACACATACCTGCACACAGACACACACATACCCACATACAGACGCACACAGACACATACTTTTCTTTTTAAAAAAATTAAAACAAAAGTTACCCTCATTAGACAAGTTGTCCGCAAAGGAATCTCTGGGATAAAGAAGATGAATATCTATGGCCTATTGAACTCCAGAAACATTATTTTTAATGTGTCATGTCTTAAAGCATAGAAGATTCTGTATCCCTTACTTCCACGAAACGTATGGCAGTGTTGGCAACATTTTTGTTTGTGCCAATTGAAAGCAAGCAGAGGACACTGAAACTGGAGTGGCACTTATCATCCTGTCAAGCACAGTATGACCCCAGCAACAAAGAACATGGTCAGCTCAGAATGTGAGAACTGCTACTCTATATTAGCACCCACACAAACATCTTATGCCACACCATGTTGGGTGTAATATTGCTTTACATGCCTTTCTTTTCTCACTGACTACAGCTGACACCATTTTAAAAACACCATGTTTATTGGGTGCTCTGGCTTTCCAGATGTAGCCCCAATTCTGTTCCATGTTTGGAAAGGAAGGCCCATCCCTTTCTTCCCATTGATCCACTCTCTCTACAACTTGAATGCAATCCCCTTTGGAGACAACCTAGGAACTCACAATGGAAGGCTGGGAAGAATTATCAAATAAAATTTAGATGTTTTATCAAATCTGCATTTCAGAAAATTGGTAAATAATTCCTGAATAAGTACACCAAGTAAAATTTAAGACAAGTAAGATTTAGAATTTGAACTTAAGTTAGAAATATTATTATTTTTTTTATTGGAGAAGGTGTTAAGACACAATCTCTCTATGTAACTCTGGTTTTCCTGAAACTTGCTATGTAGATCAAGATGGCTTTGCACTAACAGACATCCACCTGCCTTGGTTTCCCAAGTATTGGGATTAAAGGTGTGTGCCACCATGCCAGGCCGGAATATTAATTAAAACCCAATTTTATTCTTGAAACTAAAATTCAATTTTAATTGGGTACCCATATTTTGTCTGAAAATTCTTCCCTAACTGTAAGTGTGAATTGTCTCTTCTCAATTTCTGTGACATCATAATGTTTATATTTCATATTCTGTACTCAGTTACCTATCCATGAGTATGTTTTAACCAAGCAAGTGAAATCTAAGTGAGGATGTGGGGGGGGGGGCTATACCTTTGAGGAAAAGTATCCTAAACATTTTAAGAATGGTGTGGAAGACTTGTGTGTTTCTGTCAATCATGTTTTAAATAAATGCTGATTGGCCAGGTAGGAAGTATGGGCGGGTCAACCAGACAGGAAGTAGAGGTAGGGCGATGAGAACCTCTGGGAAGCAGAAAGCTCCCTTGGCATTCCTGAGCAGATCTCCAAGGAGGCAACATGTAGCAGCCCAGCTGAGAAAAGGTACTGGCCATGTGGCTGACAATGGGTTAATATAAGTTATGGGAGCTGGTAGGAAGACTGAGCTAATGGGCCAATCAGTGTATAACTTAATGTAGACTCTCTGTGTGATTTTCTTTGGGGCTTGCCAGCTGTGGGGTACTGGGCGGGACAGTAACCCCAACGAACCAGCCCTCATGTTACATAAGAACCCAGTAAATATTTGGCGGACAGGGTTTCATATGACTTTGTGCTATGCTGGGAAACTAGAAGCTCTGCCGGGTACCATGGGTGTTCCTAAAACATGACTGTGAGAAACACTGGTGAAAATAGACTAGCGATGCAGATGCCAAGGGGAAGAGGCCTTACCTCTAACACAAAACACACGCAAAGCAGCCTAGTGTGGCATCCCCATGGCCAGAGATCCATGCTTTTCCGAGTGTTTCTTCTCCCCTCCCCACAGTAGACTCCATCCCCATGCTCCAAGTGGTTTCTGGATCCAGACCTCTTGTTCTCTTGTCCACTTTCCGTAAAAAGGAGAGCAATCAAAAAGCCAAGCCTTAAAGAGCTTCCTTTTGTGGGACAGCTAGCTAGATCTATGCAGTTGCATGGGTGGCTGACACACACAGCCTGTATTTAGGAGAGAAGCAGAGCAGCTCACTGTGAGGTTAACTCCCAAGAGACATAGAGATTGGGTGCTTGACTCAGAATTTCTCCAAAGCCACTCTCTAAGGCCGGGGCTGCTTGTGACGTGTGTGCCTCCTAACACTAACGGGGAAACAGCACTGGAGAAGTTCAAGACCAGCATCACTCTGCTCAAATCCTTATCATTTGTTTGCAAATATCTTTCATTTTACCATCTTTCTCAGATTTTCTGGCCCCCAGACCTACCTGTGTTGAGCCATCAACTGTATCCTGCATCATGCTGAATGTTTGCCTGTTCACATTTTCTCCACTAAACTGTAGGCATCTTGAGGGCAGAGGTAATTTTGAAATCAGGTTTGTGTTCTCCCTTTCTTACATTTACTATACACTTAATATTTATTTTATGAGTGAGCCACTGCCTCCTGCTAACGGACACAAGTGTGACAGTGCGCCATATGTGCACAGGCACGGAAGGGAGACATTCATTTTATCATTAATGGTTGCAAAGATAATGTATTGCAGAGATTATTTCATTTTGTTAAGCGGATTTGGTAAAAGGGGGAAATAAGTTTGTTTGGGAGCCATAGGAAGCTTTTAAATATAATTGATGTGAAAGTCTTAAGATTTGGGATAAAAAAAAAATCATGCCCAAACCTGCTCAGAAAAGCCGAATGTCTGCAAAACTTGCCATTACCGAACCACCCAGTGTAGAAAGGCTGTTAGGGGAGGCTAATGCCTATACAGCTGGTGTAATGAAGAAATGGAGGTTTAGGCATGGGAAACCACAGCTCCAACAGAAGGAGCTGAAAAGATATAGATAAGATTAGTGACATATGTAAAGGCCCAGATACTGTGTGACAAAGTCTACCCGGCTGAATAGGCTGAAGCCAGAAGTAATAGGAAGGCCATGTTCTCCCTAATCCTCCAAGATAAGCTGTTCCATCCAGAATTATCAGCCAACAATCTTCAGGGTATCAGGCTGAAAATGAAGTTTCAGACTGCTTTGATTCCTCATCCATAAATGAGAAAGTGCCTGAAGGATCTTTATTTATTCTCACTCCCGCCGAAACACTCTTCAAAAAGTGCCAATATACTAGCAACAGATGCAGAAAGCCTCCCTTCCTTTGATTGACAGAACATGATATAAAGCAACCCTCACTTGACATTTCAGTTTCATAAGGCTCCTAGCAGGGGCAAGGGAAAAAAATCCTGAAGAAAAAAAAATCCACTAGAAAATAAAGAGGATTTATGCAAACTCCTATGAATGTTTTCAGAATTAAATTTAACAGTTTTCTTTCTCTACAGCCCGTATCTGATATTTTGGGTTGCAGATGAAGAATTTCAGTAGGGATAATTTCAGCCACGTGCATATTAATGTTCGTGGCTTATTAAAACAAAGTATTTACATGTTAATGTTTGTTGATTGCTAGACACTTAAGTTGCTTAGTTATAAATGATTGGGGTATTCACTCTGGGGAGGAGATGTTTAATTTGGTGTTGTGTGTGCTTTAATTTAGACTTCAAAATACATAATTGAATGAGAAAATGTCATTCCCACTTTTGCATTTCAGTTTTGAAAGGTCATCCCGTGGTTAGTTTGTACATTTTCAAATTCTTGTCACATCGCTCAATAAGATATTAAAGTCAACTGCACCCCTCGACATATTTCTTGCAATTGACATATAAATGGTCTATTGAAATAAGAACTGAGCTTCATGCCTACAGACATCTTAAGGGAAAAGGCTTGAAGAATCTTCCAGGTGAGCCTTCCAAAAAGATACTAATTCTTTTTGTTTTAGCAAAGCCAATTCTTTATATTCAATCCGAGTTTTCTGATAGATTCTCTGCCAGAGTAGTTAGCTCTGTGGAAACCACCGTCTTCTAGAACTCCAGGCAAACATCAAAGCTCCTTTGGATCCTGGGGTTCACTGCCTGTCATTCAAAGAGCATTTCAAATGGAAATCTTAAGAAAGGAGAGAAAACTAGAGGTGGGTAAGAGCATGAAAAAGAATAAGGTCGGTGTGGCAAGGCTCAGCTGGGTGGCAGTCAGATGTTTCCAAACACAGTTCTCTTTTCCGTGTCCCTTTCTGCTTGCCCCAATTGCCAACAAGTTGAACAACAGGGAGTAAGCAAGTGTTACTAATAATTGTATTTGTATTTTTGCTGTAGTGGGTGGTGGAAGCATTTGGGTCACTTAGAAATCTCAATTATTTTACAGAAAGAGAAAGAATTCTGAAATACACAGAGGACAATGATCAATGCTCTAGTTGGACTCTCAGACACCAGCCAGCAGGTTACAGAGGGGTCTGTCTCCCAGTCTTTTTTAATTGAATAAGAAATAGACTTAGCCGGGCGGTGGTGGCGCACGCCTTTAATCCCAGCACTCGGGAGGCAGAGACAGGCAGATCTTTGTGAGTTTGAAACCAGCCTTGTCTACAAGAGCTAGTTCCAGGACAGGCTCCAAAGCTACAGAGAAACCCTGTCTCGAAAAAAAAAAAATAAGAAAGAAAGAAAGAAAAAAGAAATAGATGTAATGTTTTCAGACCTCAACCCACTACCAAGGGCACTTCAATGAAGAACAAGCTTCACATCTTGGAAGAAGAAAGTCCATCTGAGTTCCTTCAGCAGGGAGGGACAGGAAAAAATGAAGGGAAACATACAGATGGAAAGAAGTCTTCCCATAAGCATGTAGGAACTCACTTTAAAGGCAGACTTTCATAGCCCATTCATTCAGCACTGACAAATCGACTTCAGTGCAAAATTCAAACGATGCTTGCCAAATAGATTGGGGGTGGGAGGGCATGGTGTAGTAGTAGTTTGAATGTAATTGGCCCACATAAGCTCAAAGGAAGTGGCACTATTAGGAGGTGTGGCTTTGTTGGAGGAAGTGTGTCACTGGTGGAAGTAAGGTTTGACGGCTCATATTTGCTTGAGCCATACCCAGTGTCTCAGGCCACTTCCTCTTGCCTGCAAGATGGTGTAGTTCCTTCTCCAGTCTCAGCTCCTTCTCCAGTTCCATGTCTGACTCCTACCATGATGAAAAAGGACTAAAACCTCTGAAAGTGTGAGCCACACCAATGAAATGTTTTTCTTTTATAGGAGTTTCTCTAATCATGCTTCTCCTCACAGCAACAGAAACCCTAAGAAACATAGGGTGGAGTTGGGTATCAGACTATGTGATTACGCCCTAAGAAAATTTTAACAAAATCTTACACATATGTTCAACTGCAGACCCTGACACAGGACCAACTTTGAAGACATATAAAACTTGCTTCTAAGAAGCTCAACGCTTGACTCCCAAAGACATCCACATGAGATCTATTTGAATAGTAAAAGTTCTCAGTACCTCTACCCCCTTCAATTTACATCATTACTTCATCCAGTGATTCAACAGACGCCGTCCTGGCACAGATGGTCTTCTCTCTCCCTTCTGACACCAAAGACGGCAGGCTGTAAGTGGGAATGTGTCAGCAGTATCTCCCACCCCCACTGGGCAAGACGAACGTGTCCTTCAGGGTTTCAAAAGCATTGTGTCATAACCACACCTTAACAAAGAAGAGAAGCCAAAAGTCAGCAGGCAGTATTGAAAAATCTGGTTGTTATATAAGTTTCTACTGAAAATTAATAGTCCTCCTTTGAATCTCCTGATGGGACTGGAACTTTTTATGTTTTGCCTCATTGAATTCCACAGTATCTCTAGAAGAAAAGTACTACAAGTTCTGCAGAAGGACACAGAGCCCAACAGAGAGAGGTATATCGCCCACGACCACACAGCTAATGAGTAGCTGAACTCGGATGTACATTCATCTTATCTGACCACAAGTCCAGCTTGCGGTCACCACTTTATATTGCTAATTTTTTTTACTCTTTTGGTTAGAAATAATTTCTACACATCTTTTACACACTTATTTTAGTATTATAATTTGCTTAAATACAACCTCATTTTATTTGTAAGATCTTTGGATCTTCAGGTTTGAAGAAAATTTCTGAGTATGGAATGTTCACAGAATTGCCACAATATGACTATATGATATTAGGGTGTGTGTGTGTGTGTGTTTAAAAATTATGCCATCATTCTAAAATGTACTTTCTGTGCATAAGCATACATACTTTGTTAAAGGCAGCATGTCAGAATAGCAATTATAATTTCAGGATAGGCACAAATTAAGTCTACCACTTAAAATGCAAAAACTTCAAATATACAGACTAAATTCCAAAAATGGCCATTTAACACAGAAGTGTTAAATAATTCATGCTGCACTATATGGGCAAAGCTTGCGAGGGGCTGGCATTGGTACAAGTCACGTATAAGCTTATGCACTCCTGGTTGCTATTTATTGCCCAAATTTCTTACAAATGTATAATGTTGCTTATAGAGGGAGGAAATGGAAATGCGGCTGAATCTGTCAAGACTCCCTTAGTCTCGTACCAGGCCTTGTGTCAGCAGAATACAATATTTACAAATAAAGACTGTGATTTTTTAAAGGTAAATATAGGCATACACTCATTAACACAGGAAAAGCAGTCCCATTAAAGGAAGTGCTAAGTGAAAAAACCCTGCTTGCTGTACCATAGTCCCTATGAAGCTGTGTCCCTGGGATGTTTGCTCAGTCATTAACAATACCTAACAATCTCTGTTCAAGAACAGACAATAAATACTTGAATGAATAGATTATCTGTGTACTTCAACTCTCCTGACGCCCATGCATGCCTTTGGACATTATCTGTTCCGTATGGTGGCCACACCTGTGGAACCTGTCCTCCTGAGGGCAGAACCGTCTACCTGATCTTTGCACTATTCTTCCCCACAAGCATATTTCCCCCTAGGGTGCCTCGGATTGCCTGCACACGTTAAAAAGCCATTTGATAGGCTTCAGACACTGTGGCCCCATCTCTGCCACGTTTCCTAATGCACCTTTAATCAGTTGGCAGGCATCAACCTTGATATAGTGAACACAAAGAAACAGCAGAATTAGAGATTCAAGAGAGACAACAAACTGACAACCCATTCCTAGTTGAAGACATCCCAGAATTCTGGACAATGCCACAAGGGAATGGTTCATTTCTTACTCTGCTCAGTATCTTGGGCTTTAATATAAAGATCTTTGAGTCAGTGGGGAGACTATACACCTGTATTCTAGTAAAGAGTAAGACATTTACTTTTCAGTTTTTAAAAATGTAACATGCTTATCAGAAAGTGTACAAATCTAAAGAATTTATTTTGCTGAATTTGGCCAGAGTGATGAAATCACCATATAATGCGTATATAGATGATTATCAGAAAGCCATAGGTCTCACTCATAGTCTGCAGCTATTACTTATGCCTTGTCTATCTTACTTACTATAAAGGCTTTATCCAGTAGAGTCTTAATGCAATATAAACTCACCCTTTATCAGAGTGATTTCTGTGGATTGTTACAGGTAGCTGTGACTCATTCATATTCATTACTGGGGTGTGGCTCATTGCACCACTACATCACCATGAGTCTAGGGTTGGGCATGGTTGCTCCTGTCTGTAATCCCAGCAAACAAGAGGCAGAGGCAGAAGGATTGCTGTGATTTTGAGGCCTATCAGGGCTACATCACAAGACCCTGTCTTTAAAGAAACAAAAACAAAAAAACAGAAAAAAAAAAAACAGAAAACCATGGAGCTTGAGAACAGCTCAGCATTTAAAAGCACTTGTTCTTGAAAACCCAGGTTTGATTCCCAGTATCCACATAATAACTCGCAACCACCAGAATTCCAGTTCTAGGGAATTTTATGCCTTCTTCTGACCTTCGTAGACAGGAAACAAACATGTGATACACAGTCATATATGAAAACAGAACATTCATACACATAAAACAAATAAACCTTTAAAAAGAATTTTTTAATGAATAAATAATAGTAGGGTTTTTTTTTCCTGACTTGGGGCTATTATGCACAATGATGTCTTCAATATTGTTGTACATGTTTTAGGGCTGGTATGTAGCACTTATGTTAATGCATACCTAGGAGAAAAATTATTGTTTATAAGAAAAGCATATGCTGTATATGTGTGCACATGCTCAAGTGTGTTCAAATATACACGTGGAAAGAGAGCTCTGGTGTCACTTCTCAGGCAATGTTGGTTATTTTGGGATGGGTGTTTGTCTGGTTTTGTTTTGCTTTTTGTGACAGGCTCTCATACTGCCTTGGCCCTTGCCTAGTAGGCCAGGCTAACTGGCCAGTAAGTCCTGAGTCCTAGAGATCCACCTTTCTCTGCTCTCTCCCTCTCAGCCCCCATCCCCACCCTGAGCTGGAATTTTAAGCGTTACTACTACACCTGACTTTAGAAGGAGAGAGGTGTCTAGGAGTCAAACTCGTCTTCATGCTTGCAAGGCAAGCCTATGCATTGACTTTCCTCCCATCCTGGAAAAGCATACTTTTTTAATATTTAGAAGGTTAACACCAAAGAATTTGCCAAAGTTTATGAGAATTCCAACTGACCTACCTCCATTAAACCCTGCTATGGTCTGGTAAGGCTTTGGTCTGCTTAATTCATTTGTTTTTTGATGTGCTTTGGGTTTGCTTTAGTCTTTCTGTGGATATATTTCCCAAATATTTACTGACACTGAACTCATTAAATTTTTCTTGAATCACTGGCTACTTTATCATTGACTGCTCTTTTCTTATTAAGATGGACATATCTGTGTACTTGCTCATGAACATACACGCACACACACATGCATGCGTACAAACACACCACAAACACACACACATTTATATAACACTAGGAGATCTTTGGTAGGAACATGATACAAATACATTTTCTCCCTAGTCTTTCTGTTACATGATGTGCCAAAGTTCTCAATTTTTGTGTAATTCAAGCCTGTCGGTATTTTCCTTTATGGCTAGCCTTCTTATGTTTGCCATTTAAGAGTGGCTTCCTAGCAGCCAAAGTGGAAAAGAATTTCTCAACTTTCTAAGAAGCCATTTAGTTATGATCGTTCCAGAGCTTCTTTAGTTTTAATACTGTAGAAATTACAGGTTGTTTCTATCATTGGAAAATAAATGAATCCGGCACCATTTTCATAACATACTTTGTTTGGCATTATAATAGAATAGCACATTTGTTGTGAATAGTATTTATATTTGTAATTTTTTCTGAACTTGATTTTTTTCTAATTATGTTTGTCCAGTGTGCAAGAATATACCCTTAATTAATACAGTATTTTTATGTTGTTTTCTTTGTTTTGAGGCAGTGAGTAGTATAAGAGACAGCCATAATCCCATGCCTTATTCTAGATAAATAATAAGTTTGCTTTACACTCCTTAAACTGTGTACCAAACATACATACATACATACACATACACACACATACACACACACACACACACACACACACACTAGCCCAGTGATCCTCTTGTCTCAATCTCCTGAGTTCTGAAACTACAGATATGAGACACCAACCTGGAATAACTATCTAGAGATCACAAACACTTTCCCTTGTCTTCAGCAGTATCTCTGCCAATCCTTTCTCTCTTCATTTCAATATAAATTTTAGATCAGATTGGCAGTTTCTACAAACAATAGAATAAAATGCATCCTGTAGTTGGATTGAGATATTACAGAATTCTGGTGAGTTAGATTTCTTAATGGTAAAGGATCTTCAAATACTTATGCTGACCTTTTGCTTACACACTTTAAATTTTATCTCAGTAAATTTTTTTCTGTGTTTTCTGTGTAGATATTTTATACAATGTTTGCTAAATAAAGTTGTGAGTATTTGATATGTTAAAGAAGAAGAAAGCTGTTGGCTATTTTTTGTATGTTTCTCAAGATACAAATTATCAGCCTGTATAAATTTCCTTCTATCACAATTTCATGAGTTTAATTATAAATAAGTGTTGCTTTCATAAGCTGTCAACATATCTGTGGAAATGATCATGTGATTTTTCTCCTTTATTCTATCAATGAAGGGAATTTCATTTATTATCTTGTCTATTGTTATGTTTATTTGCCTTTGTGACAGGGTTTCTCAGTGTAGTCCTGGAACTCATTCTGTAGACTAGGCTGCCTTTGAACTCAGATTATCTGCCTGCCTCTGCCTCCTGAGTCCTGGGATTAAAGGCCTGTGTCACAATGGCCTTCTGCGGGCTGTTGTGTCAATTATTAAACCAACATTCCATATCAGGAAAATTCTAACTTGCTTTCCCTCCCCTCTTCCTGATTCCAATCCCAGGCCCCACCTCGTCCCTTCTCCTCATCTCTCCCCTCCTCCTCCATTTCTTCCTCCTCTTATTCTCTTTTTTCTTTTTTTCCCCCCAACACCTTTCAGCATTTAATTCACAGATTCGATTTAGAAATATTACTTCTGTGTTAATAAGTTCTAGACATGGGAACATGTACTAGTCAGCAAAAGACAGAGCATGGGGGCAGAGGTGTATAGGTCAGAATCATCATGGTGGCTGCTCCGTGATGCTGGCTACCTGCTGACTTCTGGAGCAGCCAATGAAGACACTGACCCTTCATAGTTCTAAACAGGGGCACTTAACTGGATTGTAATTTTCTTCATGTTTGTTTATCTCAGCGATTCTGTAATAAGTGTTGTCTGAGGACCAGTAGGGGTTCCTCATTTCAGAGGGGCTGTGAGGTCAAAATTATAATACTAGGATAGCAACACAAAGATTACCTTGCCTCTTTTAGTCTCATTGTTTCATGACAGCATGGTAGAAAGTTCCAGAACTACACAGCATATGAATCTGATACTAGAGACTTCCAAATACTTAACAGTGCCATTCTTTACACTCACTGTTTTGATTTAAAACATAGAGTCACGTTAATAAAATGTAACATCAACATTAGCAGGTAAGGGGTTTATTGCTGCATTTTATAGTAATTTAATACATACTTTAAACGATTTCCAACCTTTGATTTCTACATTGATAAATATTGAAGAAAAAACCTACAGGAAGAAAAACTCTTGAGTTCTCAAAAGGTTTTAGCAATAAAAAGTATCCTGAGAGCAAACGTTTGAAAATCATTGGTTTAGCTGGCAGAATTACGAGCATGTGAAAAGAATATGATCTTGGGTGAATCAAATCTCAAGATAATTATTTACAAATGATCTCGTTTAGGGATCCTTTAACTTTGGGCAAAAATTGAAAGCACCTGCCTGGAAACAGACACAGTCAATGAAGCATTTCTAATGTTTCCCCATCCCCAGTGTTCGGCAGGTCGTAAAGAAAACACTCTGAATATTTGGATGAGCAGGGGCAAGATCCATGGTGAAATTCTCATCCAATTACCTGGTGCCCATAGACTCTGCCTAGGCATTTTCCATTTTAATTGGAAAAGTTTGCAGCTTCTTGCTTATAGCACAAGGGATAGGAAACCAGGCATGCTTATGTGAAATAAAAATAGAAGCAACTCCTCAAAATTAACTTCTGCAATGTTTCCCTTGAAATGTTGCCCACAGGCCTCTCCACCCAATTATTCTGCACCAGGACTATCTAGCCACTATCCTTAGAGATCAAGCTTGCACCAGACTCCACAGAATATTCAATAATGCCGTTCCTTGGCCTGGAATCTAAGAACCGGGGGTACAGTATCGCCATCATATTTTAAAATAATTTTGACCCCATTGACTAAAGTAAAAGTCAGCCATACAACCAACCATAAATAATCCATTATGGAGGAAAATTTCTCTAGTATTCATAAAAAAATGATAACAACAATAAAACCTAACTCTGTTATTTCATCATTCCAAAGAAAAACTCCTTCTGTAAGATCATATATAATAGTCAAAAACTAAATTAGCTCTTCCAATTAGTTCAAAGTATCAACAAGATTCCTATTAAAATAAAAAAATCCAAACATACTAAATTGGAAAAGTTTTACAAATATTTTTCTAGCCTTAATGTGGTATACCCAGTAAATATTTGTGTTTCTACCATATTTTGCAGTCAGGAATTATCATATTACTTTGAGAATCTTTCTGTTTGAATTGACCCTTTTGCAAAGCTTGAGTCCACTTTTCTTGTTAGAGATATGCTATTACAGATTTAGACAAGGTAATGTCTATTAAATTGCTTTGCCCTATAACTTTATATACTAATATTATTAGTATGTTTTTTAAAGTATAAGGGGGAGCTAAAGTATAAGTATAGCTCTGGAAGTGTGCATAGTTGCTGCTCCTTCAGAGGATCAGAGTTCTGTTCCCAACACCATGCCAGGTAGCCCCAAACCAACCACCTTTAACTCCAACCCCAGGGTATTGAATACCCTCTTCTGTGCCCAAACAAGCACATATACATATCACATACATAATATTAAAAAAACATCACTTTAAATTTTAAAAACTGCTGAAATATTCTTTCCTAATCCTCTCTCATCCATCTGTAACGGTTCCTTACTGAATCCAAAGCCTCTTTTTCCTTGACTAATGAGACATTTCTAGATTGACACTTTCAAGTACACATGAAAAAAGCAATAAATCTGTAGCTTTCTTTGGTTAAAGACTTTCAAGCAGTTCTAATTAATCCATTTTGGAAAGTTTTCTACTAGGAGCTTTCTCTAACATGCGTTCCCTTACCTAAGCGAATACTGAAAACAGTCATCTATAGGTGCTGTAGTAGGCCAATCTTCCTCATATATTCTTCGCATCAGTGCCTGTGATGCAATGATACACGTTGCAGACCTAAACTTTCCAGTTCAGAGAGCCAACAGCTTCTCAGGGATTTGGGGAAATGAGGAAAAAAGAGAAATCAAAAACACTGGAGTAACAAACTCATTGCATTTTGTACTTTTTGTTCTGGTGATGCTGAACAGATATGACTGGAAAAAATAATGTTCAAAGACTATAAGGCTATTAGATCACTATTACATTACCATATTACCTTCAAGCAGGTTGTTAACAACTAGAACAACATCATGACACTGTGTGATCAATGGGTAAAACATATAAATCCACAATTTGTCAACAGAATTTTGTAAAATCTTCCATAAAGTGGTCATGTACTTGGAGGTCCTTTATTATATCATGTTAATTTTCTTAAGCTTTTCAACATAACTATGATTAAGATACAAGGAAATATCTACATCAGTGTGCTTACATGATACACATATTCTGAGGCAGGGTCTCACTATGTAATCTTGGCTAGCCTAGGACTCACTATGTAGAACAGGCTGGCCTCAAACTCACAAAGATTGACCTGCTCTGTCTCTCAAGGATGGAATCAAAGGCGTACATGATCACACCTAGCTCTGTTATGTAATTCTAGATATCTCAATCCTGACAGTATTATTACAAAATGAAGACATGAAAAGAACAAGATGGAGAATACGTCTATATATTCTGACATCATCATCATACACTTGCTTAAAAGCTCACCTCTGGGAAGAAGAATAATGAAGAGGAAGAAGAGGGGAAAACTAACTAGTATACATTAGGGACACAGATGTCCTAGGGTGACATTTTCTATTCCAATTTCATGCTTTGAAAGAAAGACACTTCTGTGGAGAAGGGCTAGATAAGGGTGGAATTTCAAGTGTCATTTCTTTCTTCTCTGCAGTACCTTTGTCCCATAAAAGAAAGAACCAGGCTGTTTGCAACAGTCCTGGCAGATTCCTGGGAAACTTGTGATTGTCCTCAGAGTTAAGCAACTGTCATCTTAGGAGCTTCAGGCAAAAGGATCACCCCAATTGGGATTATTGATTGTTTATGATCCCTCATGGAGGTGTAGGGAGGGTCAGAGACCCTCACCTGAGTATCCTGTTCCTCCTACCACCTGTTGTATGCCACTCAGCCTTAGATAGGAAAGGGGGAGCTTGATCTGTGCCACTACAGAGAAGTTATGGGGCACCTGCATCCTTGCTGGATAAAAGCTTTCCAGGGGCAGCCTGTTTGGGGCCCCGGGAATGGGGGAACAATTCATGCCCCTGTATATAACCCTTCACCTATTTGCTGTAAGGCATCACAATATACTCATTGGTTCCAGAGTGAACTTGGGCAGAATTGTCCCTCGGTTTGTCATTAGGAACTTAGATATTGCTTTGGGTTCCCCTTGGGAAGGAATTTTAGCAACAGAAGTAGTGACATGTGGCCTGCTCAGAACTATCCGTCTTTCATGATTTCCTACAAAATGAAATCATAATTCTGTTTTACATAAACTCATCTGTCAATGTAACATGATAAACTTGATGGTAAATCTTTTAAGGAATAGTTAGTTGCATGTATTTATTTATTTATTTTTATTCCATGAGCATTAGTGTCTTGCCTGCATCTCCATCCGCACAAGAATGTCAGATCCCTGGGATCTGGAACCACAGACAGTAATCAGCACTCACAACTGCTAAGCCATCTCTCCAACTCTTTATTTTTAATTTTCATTGGTTTTTTTGAGACAAGGTTTCTCTGTGAAACAGTTCTAGCTGTCCTTGAAGTCGCTCTGTAGAGCAAGCTGGTCTCAAACTCACTGAGATTCGCCTGCTACTGCCTCCCAAGTGCTGGAATTAAAAGTGTGCAGTGCTGTCACACACTTTCCATCCTATCTCTTGATAAAGTTGCTAGAGCAATGCCAGAGCACACAATAGCTGACTTTCATCTACTCTGTTTGTTTGAAGTCAAGGAAATCAATTGTATTTTCACTGGCCAGACATGGCTGGTAGAATTATGACTAAGGAAAAGGCCCTGTGGTAAGAATATTGATTACTTAGAGTATTGAAAAAATAAATAAGTTGAAAATAACCAGTAGTGGACTTCTCACTGTTGCAGGAGTTACACATATAGAAAAAGTAGAAGTATTTCCTCGGAAGTTTCCAGGACTGCTGAACTGGAATGAGAAGTATCAATGTGGAGTCATGATTTTAAAACATACACGAACAGGAATAAAGTTGCAAGTGTGCTTGTAGATATCTGTGCCCACACAGATCTCCTCTAGTACTATCTGCAAAGATTGTAGTAAGGAGTGCAGGCCCCTTGTTCCATCCTGCCCGGCTAGCTTGCACCCCTGAAATAACCACACAGAAATTGTATTAATTAAATTACTGCCTGGCCCATTATGTCTAGCCTCTTATTGGCTAACTCTCACATATTCATTTAACCGATCTCCATTAATGTGTATCACCGCTTGATTGTGGCTTACCAGCATGAGTCTAACCAGCGTCTGTCACAGGCAGGAGAAACATGGTGTCTGCCACACTTCCCTTCTTCCCAGCATTCTGTTCTGTCTACTCTGCCCACCTAAGGGCTGCCCTATCAAAAGGCCAAGGCAGTCTCTTTATTCAACTAATGAAAGCAACACACAAACAGAAGGACCTCCTACGCCAAAGATGACCTCAATACAACAGCGTGAAGGTAGTTAAGGGAGTCGAGCCTTCATTTCTACATAAAGGAAGTGTTTTAGGGAAGCCACTGAATCCAGAGTTAGTACACAGAAAGAAGATGAGCTTGAAACAACTGATGCCAGAAAGGAAGAAAGTATCTAAAGAGTTAACAGGAATCAAAAGGGCATGTGATTTAGCTTAAAGACACCTTCACTGGCAAATATGGGATAACTCAAACTTTGAAATATATAATAACAATAATAATTCACTGTTATTTTATTTTCTGTTGCAATGATAAAACACCATGACCAAGGCAACTCATATAACGAAGGGTTTATTTGGACTTGTGGTTCCAGGAGGTAAGGGTATGATGTGGCAGGAAAGCATGGCAGCAAGCAGCAGGCTTAGCCATGATGCTGAGGGCTCCTATCCTGAACCACAAGCAGGAAGCAGAGAGACAAACTGTGAATGACGCACAGTGTTTAAACCTCACAGCCTGCTCTTCCCCTGCACCTACTAACATACTTCCTCCAGCAAGACCACACCTCCTAAACCTACCCAAACAGCACCACCAACCTGGCTATGGGGGCATTCTCATTCAAGCCACTATAGATCGGAACTCATTGAAGACCCTAACTTGATATTTATATAAAGATATGATGGTTATTGTCTTAGCTAGGGTTTCTTTTGCTGCAGTGACACATCATGACCAAAAAGCAAGTTGGGGAGGAAAGGCTTTATTTGGCTTACACTTCAGCATTGCTGTTCATTGCTGAAGGAAGTCATGACAGGAACTCAAATAGGACAGGATCCTGGAGGCAGATGATGCACAGGCTATGGAAGGGTACTGCTTACTGGCTTGCTTCCCATGGCTTGCTCAGCCCACTTTCTTATAGAACCCAGGACCAGCAGCTGAGGGTCGGCATCACTCATCGTAGACTGGATCCACCCCCGTTGATTATTAAATAAGAAAATGCCTTACAGCTGGATCTCCTCAAGGCATTCCCTCAGCTGAGGCTCCTTCCTATGATGACTCTAGCAATGTGAAGTTGACATACAAAACCAGCCAGTATAGATCTATAGATGGAAGATGATTGATAGGTAATATAGAGAGGATAAATAGATAAGTGATATGTAGCACTACCTATAAAATTGTATCATGTGAAACAAATAATACAAAAAATGATTTCTACAAAATCACCATTTTTCAAATATTACCTTAACAAATTTTTGAACTCAGTCATGGCAGTACAGACCTTTAATCCCAGCACTCATTGTTCAGAGGTAGGCAGATCTCCATGAATTTGAGGCCAGCCTACTCTATATAGAAGTTCCAGACCAGCCAGGGATATATAGTGAAACTTTGTATATATATATATATATATATATATATATATATATATATATATATATATAAAATAGACATATATATATAAAATAGACATATAAGTAAACTATATATAAAAGTCAATCAAAAGATGATAAAACTGATAGGCAAGATTTTGTGGTTAAACAAATATTTACACAGTGTTAAACTGTTCGCAGAAATTACCTAATTGCTTACTAATTAATAGCTACAGAACATTCTGTGAATAATTTTACACTGTAGAAACCTGGAAAGAACCTTTTTAAACTGACTGCTGAGACTTAAACAGCATTTTACCTGAAGCACACTGACATCTCATACTTGCAGAAAATATCTCCTGAGGAACACATTCTATCATACTTTTGCTGAAATGTGTATCAAGTAAAATATGAGATTTAAGCTAAATTTAGGGATACTCATTTTAGGGACTCTTTGTAGGGATTTTAGGGATAAAATTTTTAGAACAATTAACCTGTAATTTTCAAGAGTATCAAAGTCATAAGAACAAGAAAAACTGTGGAATTTTCCCTTATTAAAGAAAACTGAAGAACCATGTTGCCTAAGTGCAGCCGGTGGGCTTCTACAGGATCCTGAGGTCTACAAAACATTTTTATTGGGCAATCGATGAAACTGAATGGGATTAAAATATGTTAAATGGTACTATTTCTTGATTTTAAAGAATTATCTGGGATTGTGTAGGAGAGTGATCTTCGGATTAGCAAATAATCAGTATTTGGAGGTAATAAAAAAGCACAGCTAAAATTTAGTTTCTTTAGCTTCCGAAAAATAGCAATGTGTATATATCTGTATATTGTATGTTCATATGAGAAAGAAACAAACAACAACACAGTTACAAAGCATGCTCTGGGCTACATAGTGTCTCCTTGACTCCACTTACTCTTTATATATATATATATATATATATATATCTTCCAGCCTGACTATATTCTGCCCTGCTATAGGTCAAAGCAGCTTCTTTTGGTAACCAATGGTAGTAAAACATATTCACAGCATACAGACGGGAGTCCCACATCATCTCTCCCTTTCTGTTTAAACAAAAAGGAAGGCTTTAACATAGTAAAATTACATGCAAGACAACAGGTATCAAACAAGAATTACAATTACAATATTTATATCTACTTTATCTTTTATCATAACTAATGAAAACTATAATATAGCTATCCATTCTTCAAGTCCATCAAAGACCCCAGAAGGATATACTATTACCTAAGTTAACAGGAAGTGCATTGCAAGGAACATCCAAAATTCTATAACTGATAGAGACATCTTGCTGCCTGGAAAGTCACCCAATGTTCTTCTGTAACATTGGGGGGTCCATCTTTAGCCTACAGACTCATAGTATTTAGCAAACTTTTCCATGAAGCAGGAACCTGAAGGACTGTCTCACCTTCTTTAGGCAAGTTCAGAAGTCATTTTTCTATGGGTCCTGCATGTCCAGTTCATACAGCATACCATCAAGCAGTCTAGGCAAGAGCAGTTTCTTGCCCAAATGGCTAACCAACTCCATAAGGAGCCTTTTTGATGCCCATCATCCTCTTGAAGTAGATTGATTCTGCCAGGAGCAGATATATCTCTTTGTCATGAAATGTCCTAATTTTTAAAACATTTAAATACCAAATTTTGTAAATCTTTGAAAGGTTTAGAGAATACCAATCCATCAGAAATATATCTCTGTACATCTAGAAAACCTAACTAGCATGACTACAGTTTGAATATTATAGATAACTGTCTACTAACCTGTGTTTCTTAATTACACATTACATTTTTAAATGAGATGCACAAACACAATACATTAATTAAGAACAGGAATATGTATATAACAAAATTGACCTTAAATTTATATCAGTAGACCAAGATCCATACCAACACAAAGTATTCATCTCTGTATCAGTGGGCAGAGTTAACAAAGTGTAAAGTCACCCTGAACTAATGCCAAACCCTCAGGAGCTAAGCATCTTTGTTTGAGGGCCCCAAGCTCTGGAGGTCTTTGGCTTAACATAAAACCTTTAAATTATACATTTTCAGAGTCACATGTCCTAGGCATCCAAGGACACTTGAATTAGTACTTGAATTAGCTTGACTTAGAAGCTAACCTATTTTAATAAGAATCTATTTGCTTTCTATTATTGTATTTTTAAGATTCTCTACATTTACTTTATAAGATGAGCCAGGGGAAAACAAACTAGGATTGTATACATTTTTCTGACCACACAAGCACTCTAACATTAAACTGACAAGCTGCCATCATTCACCCTGCTCTTCTCACACATTGGTAGAAGCTTATTCAGATGTTTGAACAGGTCTGTCACACTTCCTTACCACACTCACTCACTGAGCAAACAGTTATGGAACAAGTTCATTATACCAAGTCCTTCATAAATACACTGTGAAGTGGGCAAAACTCCCTATTCTTGAATTAGGCTAGGAAACAACGAGAGGGGAACAAGACCTGGAGCTGGGGGAAGGTCACATGTGAAAGTAGGAAGAAGGCTCCTGCGCGAAGAAAGGCACCAGGCAGGGAGGGGACAGAGGGAGCAACAATAAGAGCAACTGCTTGAAATTCTGTAATGAAACAAGCCTCTTTAACACTAAGAAAAAAAAAAGATTTTTTTTTTTTAGCCAAGATTTCCCATCCTCATGGAGATCAGTGCTGGGAGGAGCCAGAGTTTAGTAAGTTACTTATTAATTAATTTTCTATGAAGAAAAGAAGAATGAAAGGTGTCAGGAATAATGGCACACAAAGGCTAAACAGCAGGCTGGAGTGTGGAGTTAGAACAGCTTCTGGGTTTTGTCGTGAGAAGCAGTCCATCCACCCTCCTTCATCTAACCTGTTCCCAGGCTGCTTCCAAATGTATTGCCAATAAGTCACCATAAACTTGTGCAAATGAAATTTTCAAGTAGGAATAATTTAACTGCAATACTTTAAATTATTAATTGAATCGTTGTTATAACCTTGCATTTGAAGACACAGTTGAGTGGTTCAATAGAGAACTCTCGAGCTGTAAAAGAGGAAGCTCATTAGAACACTCATCCCATGGATAATGGAATTAAGACTTAAGATTTAGGTGATCAAGTTTCAAATCACAGGGCCAATAAATGGCATAAGGAGAATTGAAATAAGTTGTATCAAAACATTATTTTGTAAATAAAATCTTCAATTTGTATATATCAAGTTTACTTTTCTGTTTACTGTGTAGTTCTCATTCGTCATTCCTGTACTGATGCCAATTCTCTGCTCCTTGGGTATTGTATGTGTTTGTGGGTAGGTGTGTGTTTGTCTGTCTGTTCTTAGAAATTTCTTTTTGCAAGTACAAAACTATGCATAGTATGTAATCTCTTTGAAACACAACAGGGGCCTGCAAACTCTGCTCTATACTTTCAGGAGAAACCACTTGCCTCCTATGGAGAAACTCCTCCATCTGTGTCTTGCACTGAAGGATGTCACACTAACAGTGATCTTCTTGCTTTCTGGAGAACAGCACTGTTGAACCTGGTCCTTTGGTTGGGCTTTCAGCTTAAAACGATGCATTTTTAACTCTAGAGCCTCTCATATGTTCCTCCTTGATCTCTTTCAAATTTCAATTTCATGGCCTCTCTTTTCATTAATTGCTGGTGCATACATATATGCATATTTACATGAATAGACTCCTAAATATAATCTACTCAGTCTGTATAATATTGCCTCCATGTATGTTTTCCTGGCTTTTTTGACTGAAGATAACAAAATCTGACTTACAGTCTCAAAAAAATAAGCACTTAAGTCTTTGTTTACCGGGTGGTAGGCATATGCTTCCTCTGACTCAGCAGTCTGTGATGAGTTGGAGTCCTGGGCCTGGATTTCTCTTGCTGCCATTGTTCAAAGCAAGCAAGCTTTTTGCTGGTTGCCTTCCTACTCATGTAAAAGGTTACTGCACTTTTAGGCACTATCTACATCAGAAGGGTGTGGGGTGGAGGAATAGATCCATTCCTCCAGCATGTCTACCTCAATATTCCGGAGGAAAAAGCCTTACCTGCCAGTCCTCTAGTTACACCAAATCACACGACAGATCCTAAACCAATCACTGCATACTAATCAAACAGTCTCTGATCCTTGAGGGCAAGTCCCAGGGCAAGTCCCACCCTCCCAGCTACCAGGTCTGAGCACCATGGGAGTGCTTTAGGAAGGAAGAAATCTGAAGTAATTACTGCATGGTGTCAGCCACCAACTGCTAAAACTCCTGGGGAATTGTGTTCACTGTGTTCACTGTGAACAGTTTTGTACACTGTGAGAACCCTGAGTTACGTTAACTGTGTTATGTATGTCCTCTTACAACCCATAACATAGCACTCTTAACAAACACAGGAGCCAGTCAGTTTAGAAGGAGGAAAGGTCACTCTGGTTACAGTGTCAGAGGTTCTGCTCCTTGCTGGGGGCCCTGCTGCTTTGATTCTGAGGTGAAGCATGTTGCAGTAAGATTGCAGTGGTGGCCCAAACTGCTCCCTCTATGGCATCCTGAAATCAAAGTGGAGGAGAAGAGATAGGACCCCCAGGACCCTCTAGAGCACACTCTCATTTGGCCCAGGGACTAATTTTTATCCTCATTTTGCTAGGTTTCCATGGCTTCCCAATAGCACATGACTTAGGAACTAACACTGGGACTTTAAGGGACAAACCACACCAATTACAAAGTTTTGTTTTAACATGTACTTTTAAGGACATAGATATTTAAACATTAAGAGGAAAGTTGCATGAAATAAAATGAAGAAATGGGGGTAAATAATGTCTGATACCATGTGTGAGATGAAGCAAGAAAAGCCAGGCTCCTGAACTATTCATATTAAGATTATTTCAAAATAAAAATTTAGAAGACTATAAACGAGTGATTTACTACAATTATCCCAAAGGAGGATATACTCTACTTACATACTATATATGTTATATATGCATGTGTAAATGTAAGAGGGCATTGTATATATATGTGTGTATGTGTATACACATATATGGGATTGGTATTAAAGGAAACTATCCTCAAGCAAGTCTGCAATGTTATTTAGTTCCCTTCTTATTAACAGTTATCAATTAAAATGAAGAAAAGAAAAACCTCAAAGTAGAGACACCTAGCAAGACACCTTATTCAAGGGGTCAAGGTTAACATCACCAACAATGAACAAATTGAAGTCTTGTGTTGCTGGACAGACTGCAAAGAAAAGACTATCTTGCCAAATGTGAATAACCTGCACCTAATCATGAAGAAACATAATACAAGCCTAAATGAGGGACAGGCTACAAATTGCCTTCTCTCAGTCATCTTAAGTGTGAAGGTCATACAGGTTAGGAAGACAAGAGACTGCTACTCAATGCAGCTAAATGCCATGCCTGATATAAGAAAGAACTGTAACAAGATCATAAAACTTAACAAGTTGTAGGATTATATGGGAATAATGTACTGGTAACATTTCCTGATGGTGATATGTGTTTGTTTCGATGTCTTGTAGGAGAACACCTTCTTAAAAGAAAATATGTGTCACTGTGTTCAGAGTTGATATAAGAAGATATTACTTTCAAGTAACTCAAGGGGGGAAACATGCTTTTCATTACTTTTACAAATTTTCCATGAGCTTGAGACCATTCCAAAACAAGCAAACCAAAATATATTCTTTTCCACGTGAGATGCAACAATGCCAATTCTTCATAATGTCTGTATAGTATTCTGCTGTGTGATGGTAATGAGTTATCTAGGAATGGCGTTTGGCTGCTCTCAGTCTTGTGCTGTTATAACCCATGCAGCAATGGGTGTCTAGGACCTTGTGCTAGCTTGCACAGTACTGCTTTATAAGGTAAATATGCACAGATGGGAATCACTTTAACTGATTGTTAATGAAACACTGCTATGATTTGAATGTATTCATTAAAGTTCATGTGTTGAAACTTGATTCTAAACGCAGCTGTTTGGAGGCGTGCCTAATTTGAGATGTCTGTGTCACAAGACACCGCCCTCTGTAGGTAGTTAGCACCCTATTATAGGAGTGTTTGTGGTCTGGGGAGTGGCTTCTTTATAAAGGGATGACTCACCCTCTTTTCATTTCTTTGTCTTACCATGAAATGACTGCTATATAGGCCATGGCCAAGTTGTCACCATGCAGTTTTGGAGTTTCCAGTCCCGAAAACCATTAGTCAACACATTTCCAACAATTATAAATTACTGGCCTCTAGTATTCTGCTATAGCAGTGAAAAATATTAAGACAGAAACCATTGTTCCAAAGTAAACAGCACACAATTCAATAGGGTAAAACTCACTGGCAGAATTTTTTAGGATGACCAATCTGGTTGAATAGTATCTCCATTCATAGATCCATCAAATCTTTTTTGTTCACTTCTCTATAGCAAGCTCCACATTTATTCTGGAAATGTAACTGAATGAAAATGAAGACATGACCACTCCAAAGTATGGTCAAGAAGGTTTTATTGTAGATATAAGGGAGAATTCAGCCAGAGGTATCTAAGAGGGTTCAGACTGAACTAAACCATGAAAGGAGAGATGGAGAGAGAGAGGAAGGGAAAAAGCAAAAGAGGAAGAGGCAAGAGGGCAAATGGACTAAGAGAGGAGCCATGGACCAAGAGGTCAAGATTGAGTCAAAAGCCAAGAGAGTGCATGATCAAAACGGCTCGTTTATATAGGAATCAAAAGCTGGGGAGGAGAAGCAAAGCCCAGATGCTGGATTGGAGAGGTTTAGGGTAGAGGATGGAGGGAGGTGCAGGGAGGAGCCAGAGGCATTGAGTGACACTTGTCCTGGGTTTCTTTGGTGCAGGACAATAACTGTAACCCTACAGGGACACAAAACCTTAAGAAATTAAGCAACCTGGAGTGAATTAATGTAATGATTTCCAATTTTAAGTATGTCTTAACATGGGTAATTTTTTAATGGAGGTGAAAAAAATGTAATAGTTCTTTTCCACATTTTTTTAAAATGTGGAAACTCTTGAAAAGTAGATTCCATGGTAAATACAAAGCCCTCTATATGGCTATGTGGCTATTACCACTGACTTTGCTGTTATGGGGCTCCTTTCCAATGGGTCTAGGCTATAGTCTACCACAGGGATTCCCGGATTGAAGCTTTGTCAATTGAATCCTGAAAGAGGATACTATTCCATCTTTTTAAAAAATGTATTTTTTCAAGTTTCTTTTCCCCACATATCTTCCAAAAATAATTCAGAAGCAAAAACATTCATAAAAATATTTCAGACATAAGTGGAGGCCACTGAAGACACTCACTCCAGGAAATTGATACTTAGAGAGCTGACAAATTGCTCAAATGGCCTTTTATGGATATTGATACCAGCTGTGCAGAGGAAGCTCTCCACCAAGAATTTGTCAAAAAGAGCTACAAAATAAACAACTGCAAATCTCAGCGTATCCCTACCCAGAGTAGTTAACGAATAAATAATAACAAACAATTAGGACACAATTAGAAGGAAATAAAATCTCCTAAGGTCAGGAAAATAATTCTTCTAAATCAAGGCCCTTTGGATTGAAGTCGGAGCTGTCCGCCAAGTTTCCAGGCCGTCTGTGATCTTTAAAGAGGCAGGAAAGTGTGTGGAATAGTATAGATGGGAGCTGGGTGATGGGTTTAGCTTCCAGCTGTGGTGGCTTAGTGCTGAAGCCGTAAGTTATCCGGCTGTGCTAGCTGTGATTATTTTGATTCAGGTCTGGGTAAAAAGTCGGCATAAGATTCCATCCTAGATAGAATTGCGACAGTCAGAATCAAAGGTGATGACACCTGGTCAGCCTGCAGTATTTCCCCATTTTTACATGTGGGATCATGTTAGTTAACATTTTTGTTAAAGTACCAGCTGAGTCAGCATCTCCCACCACACCTAGTACGTAAGACTCCCATTTCCATCATGTCTTTTCACACTGGTGTTCCTTTGGGCTGGAGCTCTATTTCCCTCATGATCAGCTCTCGGATAACATCCACCAACTTGCTCTTTCTCACCACTGGCATGTGCTTGTGGGCTTGTAGACCTGTGTGCATTGGGAGTGAGAAGAGGAAGGCGGGGTTGCAGGAGAACAGGAGTGAAGCAGAAAATGGGAGATAAGGCTGAAGCTGAGAAAGTCCTTTGGGGGCAGTTTGACAAGGCTGCTATGCTAAAGAGCTAAGTCTAATTTTATCTCTCTCTCTCTCTCTCTCTCTCTCTCTCTCTCTCTCTCTCTCTCTCTCTCTCCCTCTCTCTCTCTCTCACCCAGAGCTTTGAACATGCCAGGTAAATATTATACCACTGAGGTAAACTCAAAACTGGGATAAATCTAAAAGGCTAAGAGTGCTTTAGTAGAAGAAAGAGGGTCCACTATATATTTTGGTTTTCTGAGACATGGTTTCTCTGTGTAGCTTTGGAGCCTGTCCTGGAACTCGTTCTGTAGACCAGGCTGGCCTCGAACTCACAGATATCTATCTGCTTCTGCCTTTTGTATGCTGGAATATAAAAGCATATGCCACCACTGCCTACCTGATATTTTTATTTAGGAAGATAATTTGCTGTAGTAAGGACCAGTTAGAGAGAGTCTCAAAGCCACAAATCCAAATAGAGCCTGCCTGATGGAGCAAGAATTATCTTGTTAGCTTTCTTCTCCTCTGTCTCTTTGGGGTCTCCAGAAGCTGATGAACTCAGAGTGGGTGTTTTCAACAGAAATCCTGGAAACTAAGAGAGCCTTAGGGAATGAGTGTCAAGGTCTTTGTGACAGCCTGGCTTCTTCCCGGAGTTTTGCCTCTGCCCCATTCCTTTTCTAACAGAGAATTCAAAGGGTGACACCAGCATATTCCATTTTTATCATAGTAGAGAGCAGAGAGAATTGGAGACTCAAATGAAGAAAGAACACACTGATAAAGGCACTTATCACTTTCACATGTAAGCTCTACCAGAGGTTTTCCAGTTTCTGAGTTCCTCAATTTTATCCTGCGGTTATCCACTAGGAGTCTTATTAAGCCATAGACTGGGTAACTCTAATTGTGCTATCGGCCAGGGATGTGGCCAATAATTTGCATTTTTAATGAGATCCCTTGGGTGTCTAAGCTACTGGTCCTTGGGACAGCCTTTGAAAAGCACTGCCCTCATTTAGTCTATCTTATCTTCCCAATAACCTGGCATGATAGTGTGGCTGCAGCAAAACAGCAAACTGTCTAAAAATTAAGGAATTAAGCAAAGTGCCCTCTTCCCTATGGCAACTAGCAAATCAGAACTAGCCTGACTTCCATTTGCTGTCAGGCAAGAAAGCCTCTTCGTCCACAGTTCCTCTTCTTCTACAGCTGAGACTTCATGGCAACAACAGAGCTAAAGCTGTGAAGTTCTTCCCATGACCCAAACTGCCTGCAGCATCCAAGGGTACCTAATGGACCTTCCTGGCCTTCAGTGTTTCTCTTCCTCCAGTAACCATGTCTTTTCACCATTTCAGTGTCTTGAGCTGCAGTTTCTTATTCTAGCCCTGAAGGTTGCCCTGATACTTACTACATGAGCATTTTCTCTGCCCCTTTCTCTGACTTGAATTTGGAAGGAAATACAGGGTGTGAGAGAGTGGGATTTGAATTCACCATCTGCCGGGATGTTGTCTCCAGTGAGTCCCAGCCTCCCAGGTTTGCACTCTTCCCCAGGGGTACAGGCAATTGCGCAGGGTGCTACTCCACTGTTCTTGGGTCTTTCCAATTTTTCATAAGCATTTCCACAGGCTAAGGATGACCTGCCCAACCCTGCTTCTCACTGTGGATCAGTGAGAAGTGGCTACTGCTGTTGTCCACTTTCAGATGTACAGAAAGGAACAGAAAGCTCCAGAATCTTCCCTTTTTGGTTTTGGATTTTCTTTTTACTTTTAATTGACAGTAATTATACATACGGTTACAATGTGATGTCTTGATATATGTTCGGTATAGGAGATAGTCAAGGTGCAGATTGTAGCTTCGACATGGAATTCTCTAGAACACATAGAAAGCAAAGCAGTGCTTACCTCTGGGGAAAGCTGTGGAGCAGCTGGAACACATAATGTAATCATTATTTTTCTGTATATCTCCTTTGCTACTTTGTTGTAAATAGGGGGCAGCTGTATCCTGCCGCCGAGAAGTAGGGCCGTTTTGTTCCCTTTGTCTGGCTCCCAACCGTGGCCATTAGTTTATGTCCAAAATAACCACATGACAATTATATTTGTTTAAATATTGCCTGGCCCATTATCATTAGCCTCTTCTTGGCTAGCCCTCACATCATAAATTAACCCATTCCTAATAATCTGTGTGTCACCATGAGGTGGTGACTTACCGGAAAAGTCTAACTTGCATCCATCTCCAACAGGAGCATCATGGTGTCTTTGGCAGTGCCTTCTTTCTCACTGCCTTCCATTCTGTCTACTCCACCCACCTAAGGGCTGTGTCCTATCTTACAGGCCAGGCAGAGTCTTTATTTAACCAATGAAAGCAAAGAAATACAGAAGGGACCCTCCTACACAATTTCCCCCTTTTCTGTTTAAACAAAAATTGGTTAATAAAGAGAATGCCTGGCCTATAAGATAGGAAACAGCCCTTAGGTGGGTGGAGTAGACAGAACAGAGTTCCGGGAAGAAAGGAAATGTGCGAGACACCATGATCCTCTAGCCCATGATGGATGCAGATTAGAATCTTCCGATAAGTCACCTCCTTGTGGTGACATTCAGACTTTTATAATGGGTTAGTTTAAAATCTAAGCATTAGCCAAGAAGAGGCTAATGATAATGGGCCAGGCAGAGTTTAAATGAATACAGTTGTCGTGTGGTTATTTCAGGCATAAACTAGCTGGCAGCTGGGAGCCAGGAACCAAAAAAACGGCCCCACTTCTCGGTGGCGGGACACAGCCGCCCCTATTTACAACACTACTTTTACAATTTTTGCCACATGCCCATGTTACTTGCACTTCACAGTTAAGAAAATATATACTTAAAATAGTGAAACATTTAAAAATACAATTGGTTCTGTTTTAAACCAAAATACTAGCAATAACAGGTATCTCAGAGAATTCCAAAGCCAAATTCCTGTATTTAAAATGATGTAACTAAACATTACTAAAAGTTACAGGATAAACTAGTGTACTATTGTGCCAGACACAGTGCCACATGTCTTTAATTCCAGGACTTTAGAAGGCAGAAGCAGGCAGTTCTCTGAGTTCAAGGCCAACCTGGTGTACAGAGTTGCTGCAGGAGATTAAGCCCTCTTGCTTTCAGCCAATAGCTTCTAAGATACCCGCCCAATGTGGGGTGTGGTTTTCATTTTAAAAAAAAAAGCCACAGCAGCTATCCGAGCTAGCTTGCTTCCAGTAAACTGAGACTTTGTCAACTAGCAGGTATAGACCCAGCAGAAATTATAGTGCCTTTCACTACTGATGAAATAAAAAGATTATGGGAAGACAATGAACCATGGCAAAGGGCTTGTGCTAATTTTCTGGGAGAAATTAATAGCAACTATCCCAAAAGTGGTAGACTTAACCTCATTAAGAGAACTTCTTGGATTCTCCCTCAAATTGTATGTGATGCTCCAATAACTGGAGCCGTACATTTTACACTGACACTAATAAATCAGGGAAAGCAGGTTACAAATCAGAGGAATTGAGTAAGGTGGAACAAAGCCCTCATACTTCTGTCCAGAAGGCAGAATTATATGCCATTCTTATGGTGCTAAGGGGTTTTAAA